>JANAVB010035017.1:9220855-9392469 GCA_029216955.1 Iris pallida
ATTTTTGGAGCACAAAAAATGTCAATCTTTCGAAACGTTCTTCATGAGTTTTAAAGTAGACAAGTCCACCTCTAATTTGATATATCATGTACCATCCGAACTTATTCTCTAACATTTTTTTGACTTCGCACAACATCGGGTCAATTTAGGCCATTTGACTATTTATCCTAATTCTAGACCTAACTTCCAACGTGAGTTCAAAACTCGACATCGATCAAAACCATTTGACTCGATATATAGTTTTAAGCCTTTTTTAGCCTGTGATGCACATGCCAAGGGTGTGCCACTCAATCGAGTTCCCATGTGATATTTATTTACGAATGGCACAAGAGACTCATTGGTTGACTTTTCAAGTTCGATTGACAAGAAAATATATTTGGACCCTAACCTATCCAACTCCACTTGTTAGAGCATGTTAGGGTGTCATGACTTCGTAGAATTACTTTGAATTTATTTTGGGATGTTATACAGCCAAATAGGTTTAAATATAATTTTGTATATACATGATTATATTGATGATAGCCTAATACTATATATATATATATATATATATATATATATATATATATATATATATATATATATATATATATATATATATATTGTAATGCCCTACTTCGTACGAGCTATTTGGTTGGCTTGTTGGAGGCGATCAGAATGTTGGACCATGACTTGTGTTGAAAATTAAAGATTTGAGACCGATGTTGTCTCTCTTAGCTGGCAGGATGGAATAATTATTGGAACGTGGCTCGTTGGTGGGGTTACGTCTAGTGGGAATGTGTGTGATCGAAACATGAAGATCATTTATACAAGTAAGTGGAACTGTCCTATCTCCCCGACTCCTTAATGCCTAATAAAATGGAGTATTGTGTTTCGATGTTTTGTCCCTTACATTGTGATGCTTTAGTTGCTAAATTGATAGAGATGCGTATGCTGGCTAATGTTGAGATAAATAAGATATAAATATTGAACTGTTGGAATGAATAACACTTGAACTGCTAATGTGAATTGATGTCATAAAATGAATTTAATACTGCTAAAACAAATGAGTCACTTGAATAATAAGATGTTATGCAAATGTTTCATAAGAACTGATCTGGCTATGCTTTTGACACCAACGAAATGAATGAAACATTAAAATCATATACACTCTGTGTAAATGTTGCAAGGATATAAGATATTGCATGTTTATTTGTAAACAATGTAAAGAATGCTAAATGCTCATGTAAAATATATGAAATTCTATATGCTCTTTGAGAATTGAATATCGTGATAGTGTTACAATGTGATGAATTGATGCAGAGAATGATGAGGCTTGGGATAGCGGAGATCACCAAGTGGAATGATGGTAATAATGAGACCGAATAAAGTCATTGAGCACGACTTGAAAAGATAAGATGGTGAATAGTTGCCTTTACTTATTTTAATATTTTACTATGCAACTTCGAAGACGATCGTATCAGGCACGCATTCATATGGTCATGGACAACTTATATATAAGGTATTATTTTTTCGAACGGTACCCGCGATGGTGGGAACGATTCGGCCTAGAAGAAAATATTAATGTACTTTAGTGGCACATGGTATTAGGATATTCATTCGGGCTCGCAACCCGGTGAGTGGTGTGTCATATACCCTACGAAGTCCTATATGGCAACGTCTGAAATGGTATATTATAACATCAGTGGTCATATTGTAAGGATGCACGCTAATGAATGTTTTGTACAGATAGAGTAAGTATATTAAATAACTTGTATTTGATGCAAGTACAAGGAAGTCCGTTGTGGGTAAAAAATTACTTAAATGTGATATACTATCATACATGTTGCCTTACCATAAGTGTTGAATAACCTGCTTAACATGATGACACCAAGTATGCTACAATATTGTCTTGCTATGAAACTACTTAATCGTGACATACATGCTAAACGACGCCTGTCAATGAATACTTATTATTAACTGTAAACTGATGCTAGGCCCCAAATAGAAAGATCACTCTAATAAATATTTGCTCATATGGGTACTTAGTGTTGGTTTAGGCGAGTGGAGTGGTTCTGCTCGCCAGTACATAGATAATGTACTTACCCACATTGTGGGCACTCTTTTTAGGTGCTCGTGCATGGGAAGTTCGGTACACAGAGATCGACTTAATCAATCCTGCGACATTGAAGATTTTTTGGACATACATAATCTCTCATTGTACAAGATGATGTCTTTTGTTTATAAATCACATAATGTATGGAATATTATAATCAGTTGTACCAGTGAGTTGTAAGACAAGTCGGCATATCTAGTTGTAAGTGTATGTATCAAGTATTAATGTAAGCCTTATGGCATGAGTTTCAGTTGGCTATCAAATGTACAGTAAGATGTATTATAACTTTGCATTCTATTGCAAGTCTTGTACTTTTTCTTAATTATCAATAAAGAAAGCTTATTTCTACATATCTCTGTGCGACTTCAAGTTAGCTGCTTATTACACTACTATAAATCCATAATGCGTTATATTTAATAAGAAATATATGTCCTCACTGTCTTCAATTTGTCTGCTAACGTCACTGTGATGTGTTCCTATTTGAAGATTTTTAATTATGTACCGTCTTTACCTTGTACAAGTACAATACTAGACTTGTACGGCATCACACCTAAGCGAGGACGATCTATTCCAAGAGATATATGCGAGGACGAATGACTGTGGAATCGGGGCATGACATATATGGCCTTAGTCATGGTTAAGTTTAGAGATGCATATCGACTGGAAATTATGGCATGGATATTGTAGTCATATGCTTTGACTAGTGTTTTGGATATGGTAGGGAAGGTTGAGCCATATGTGTGTTTTAACTAGGAAAACAAGTCAAAGTTGTGAGTTGAGCCCTATAAATAATTTCATTAGTTATTTACTAAGATTATGACTTTCAGGAGACTTGGTTGTACCAAACTAGTTCAGACTTGATCCGAACCAAACCCATACCCGACACACCATGCAGCCCCATGCATAGCATGTAAACCTCCCTAGATTTAGTTGAAGTATATATTTTTATTATTATTATAGTTTTTATTATAAATAAATTAATTAGGAAATTTTATTATATGATTTTAATTATATAGTGTTACTATAAATTAAATAGTTTGTTAATTAAAATCTCATGGTTATTAGCTATTATTGGGATTTTATAGTAATTTATTAAAATATTTTTCCTGAGATATTCTAGGGATTTATATATATATATATATATATATATATATATATATATATATATATATATATATATATATATATATATCCCTCCCCTCTCCCTCATGTCTTCGGCAACTCAGAATCCTCCGCGGCAGCCCCATGGCCTCCTGACCTCTTGGCGATCCTCGGGTTGCCTTTCGACTCAGCTATGTTGGCTCCTTCGACCTCCGCTCCTCTTTATCCTATGTTGTCATTTCCTCCTCCCTCTCCACTTCCCGCTGCACAGGCGTCGGCTACTCATCTCTCTCGCCCGGGAGTTGGCTTCTCCCCCATCTGTCCTCTTTTCCGGTGGTGGACAAAGAAGGCACGATCAGTTCGGGGCAGTGGGCCCCCGCCGCCCCCCTGGGAGCAGCGCCTGCTGGTGCCTCGCTTCCCACGTGGCCTGTACTCTCGCATCCGTTTGAACATTCAAATGCACATCTTTGTCCCCTGTCTTCCTCGATCTTTGCACCGTACAGCTGGAGCGGTCCTCTCGTGATGCTTTCTGGTACAGCCCACTCGGTTGTGGCGCCCTCCGCAGGAGAGGGTCCTTTGGGTGGCATGCCTATCTCGTCTCAGCGCTTGCATTCGGGCGCACAGATGGTGCATCCCCATGCTCCACCCTTTGGTGGCGCATGCCCCACTCCTCTTCCAGCGCTCTCTGATAGAGGTGCCACTATCGTCGCTCCCCCAGGAGGTGCGGTCGACCCCCTTAGCGGCTTGGCACCTTCGACTGACTCTCGAGGCGCGTGAGCTCTTCTCGCCGTATCGTTGAGTGCTTCTTGCTTCGCGCATGCAGGTGCGCTTTCTTCTATTGACGCTTGCCCCATAGAGGTAGGGCCCAGCTCTTTAGGCTCTCTCTCTCCCATAGAGCAGCGCCAGCCCATTTACAATGGGGCCCGGATTGGTTATCGTCCAGATCGGGTCAAGTGGCGCACAACGCTTCTACGGCCTATGCGCACGTGGACCCAGTACATCCTGTCGAGGATGCGCCTATTGCTTCTGGGGTTCCCTGGATCGCCCCTCAGTTGCATGTCGTCCCTTCCTGTCAGTCGATCTTTTGGCGCTGGTGCCACTTCTGTCGACTCTTGTCCTGTCAGCTAACCTCCAAGCGGTACCCCCCTCCGTGAGGCACAACAACCCCTTGCCCCACTCCTGGTCAGTGGCCCCCTCAGATAGCAGGCTGCCTTCCTCTTGTGCCTCCCAGACCCAGGGCGGGCTCACCCTGGCACAGCCAGGGTTAGTCGTACGCAGATAAACAACGACCCGATCGCGCCATCAAGCACCTTCAGCCTCTATCTGCTATAGAGCTGCCAGAGATTGTTTTCGCGCATTCGTCAGACACTCAAGAAATTATGGTGCCATTTTCCACTTTAGAAATCTCCACCTTATCGACTTCGTTCCCATATACCTTTGTTCTCAAATTCTCCAGTGGTTGCCCAAAGCTGCCACGAGCCCAGGAAGTGATCGCCAGCTGGGGCCTCACTTCGGGGTACAAGGTGGCAACTATGATGTCATGACCCATACCTACTATAGGGGCATGAGAAGTGGTTACGTCCAGCCTACGCCGCAGTGACAGCGATAGAACGCTGTCCTAGGTCACATACATCTAACAGTTATAAGGTACTTGTACAGTTATACTCTCCGAATGGAGGTTAATATAAAGTACAACTCAATCACAACTAAGGAAGACAGTATGATAAGATAGATAGATAATCAACAGAATCCACAGATGAAATACAAGATAAGAGAGAGAACTAAATGTCTAAGATAAACAACTCCACAATATCCAGCATAATAAATCCTCAAATAAGTACAAGTGTATCCAAAAAGACAGAATGATAACAAAGATACTGGTCTAGCTAGCTAGCCTAGACTACTAGGGTAATATCCTCTGCAAGTGCTGGGTCTTCCTGAGAGTCCAACTTACATGTGTCATCTAGGCCTGCTCCATAGTAAGTAGGACATAGCTCCTCAAGGTCATCTGTAATATTTTCAACAGGTCCAGTCAGGACGGGAGCGAGCACAGTACATCTCATGCAGTTCATAATATGACAAGATATATAAATATACAATAAAGTAAGATACATAAAATGCTGCAGAATATACATGAAGTAAGAGAGAGAGAACTGTAATGTAAACAGATACTATAAGTGGAGAACTAACAGTGAACTAGTGATTTAGAATACAAGATAGATATGTGAACGTCTTAAATTTCCACATGAGTAATCTAAGAGTTTTCACACGAGTATACTACCTTGGTTTTTTTTCACATGACCATTTATACTTCCCATACCCCAATCAATACACAAGGATCCAGACAGGTTATGTTATTGCATATGATACACATGAAGGCCCATAATAGGGCACATATGATTGTATGGATGGGGGATTCGTGAACATGAGAGTACATGAATCACGAGAGTGCACATGAATGGTGAAAGCACCAGAGTACATGATGAAAGTGAAACGTACATGACATACTGTAACCCGATGCTCCCGAGGGAGATAAAATCTCCTGAAGGGATCCATATAGTACCAATCCGTGTTAACAACGTGACAGCATCAAGTAAAGTAATCTAGAGCATAAATGTAAATCCTATCAAGTATGAAACGGTCAGAGAATGTACTCGCCTGATATCCTGAGTATCTGAGATGAAATACTGTCTAAGGAGTGGTGTCTGGCTCCTATTCAGAACATCACAAGTCACAACATATCTAAATTGGTAAAATAAACTGCTACGATGCATTCTACATGATGTTTGGTCAATCTAGACTAAAGTCAACCTTTGGTCAACTCTAGTCAACTACTCTAGTCAAACTAGGTCAACTAGGTCAAACCTAACCCAAACAAGTCTCACTAAGCCTAACCATGTCTATCCTAGCTTTCACACATCATCACAAAGCCATACAAGCTAACATCATACAATACTCATATGTATACATTCCATATACACATAGGCAATATTACATAGGCTATCTCACATAGGCTCTATGCCATATACAACCTATATAGGCAATACACATTCAATTACTACATATATATACACTAAAATTATAGGCAATGAGCATATATATATTCATTACATATTTCTCTAGCAAAATTATAGATAATATATATATATATATATATATATATATATATATATATATATATATATACATAGAGTGAGAGAGTGACATGTGTGTGTGCCTATATATGTGTGTCCTGTGTGTTCATTATATGTGTTGCAGTAAGGGTGTCCTCAGATTTGTGTGGCAGTCCACATGGGGTCTCATGTTTGTGAGTGTGTGTGCATGAGTGTAGTGTGTGTGTGTGTGTGTGAGTGACAGTGCATAGATAGGCTATTCTCAGGTGATGTAATGTGTGTATGTATGAAAACTCAGGAATCAATGTGTGAGTGTCTCGAGTACATGTGTGTGTGTGTGAAAAATTAGTGTGTGAGTGTGTGTACAGTGCAACAGTGGATAGGTTCTCAGATTTTGTATAGTGTGTATGAGTGTGTGTGTGTGTGTGAATAGGGAAAATAGTGCATACATGACAGTGTCAAGTGTCCTCAGTTTAACAGTGTGCACAGATGTGTGTCCTGTGTGTATAGGAATATCAGTGTACACAAATCAGTGTTGCAAATCCCAGGTTTGAGTGTACACAAGGAATCTAAGTGCACACATGACAGTTTGAAATTTCAGGAAAACAGTGTATAGGTTATTAGGAAAACAGTGTGAATGTGAACTCAGAATTTAATGTGTATGTGAATTACAATATGTGTAACGTATTCTCAGTTTTCTCGAATTCAGAGAGTGTACACAAACAGTTTACCAGTTCAATGTAATTCGAACCCAAAATCGCAAGCTAACAGTAATCCTAGCATTGTAGGTTAATCTCAGACATAAACGTATGATCTAAACATGATAACTAATCATTCAGAAATCAGTTAACCCAATTTAAAATCTCAGAAAATCAACCTACAGTCCTAGGTATCAGAAATATTAGGGATTCCCTAAATTCGAATTCAAAAATAACTCATATTTGATTTTAATGTTGGTAATACGTGTGTCATATGTGAGTGTGTCCCAGTGTCCAAGAACTGGACATAAATATGTCCAAACCCATTCTACACTCGTGTCTACACTAACAGTGCACAGTTCTCGTGCACGTACCTCAGTCGGCCTAGGACACGACACTCGACACGAGACACTTCGTGCACATGTCCACGTGTTCGCCTAGTATAGGTCTACGTGCACAAGTGTCTGTATTGTGTCCACGTGAGTCGTGTCGAGCAAATGAGACGCCTATCAGTCGCGAATCTCGCGCTCGAGCAGAACAGTATAAAATCGATGCGGGTGGGATTTCTTCCAATCCGCTCGATCAAATGACCTAAAATTTTACATGTGTCGTGTCAGTCATGTGTCCAAGGTGTCAACCAAATTTCACATCAAATGGTGTCGTGTCGTGTCCGCTAGGATACCAGATAGGCAGGGCACTGCCCGAAGTCTCGTGCACAGTATTCCCGTGTCCAAAACTGACGCGAATCGTGTCAGAAATCAACTCAGTCGAGTTGGAGATTAAAATACACATATAAACCAACATTCCTATTCAATTACTTTTTAAAAACAACAAACTAAAACCCATTGAGGCATTTACACAAACACTTAGATCTAGGTTAGGATACGTGTCCGATACGGACACGAAATCAATGTAAATTGACACAAAACTTACACCACAGCTAGGGGACACCTAGATCTAGGCTATCATGCGAAGAAATCAGGAATTAAATACAATTTAGAGGGTTTACCTATAGTGTGCCAATGACAAAGAAAAGCCCCAAATCGAATGATTCTCCTTGCTAGCCAAACTCTCCAAATTGTCCCAAAACTGAGATTTCTCTCCATGAATAGAAAATAGAGGCGGATTAGACTCTAATGCAAGAAATTAGAGTAAAAAAGGAATTAAAATGAATTAGTTATGAATTTGGGAAGATGGATAATACATTTTCTTTCAAAAAGTTGATACAATACAAAAGATACAAGAACAAAGGAAAGAGAGACTTTATAGGGGATTACCAATGTGGCCGGCCACTATAGGAAGGAATTAGGGTTAGAGTTTCACTAGTGGACTTTGGGCCAAGTTTCAATGGTCATAGAAATCAATTCATGAGTCAAAAGCCTATGAACCTAATCATTTATCCTCCTATTTGAAACTTGGTTCTAAGTGACCTAACTTGGTTTGACTTAAGTTAGACTAGGGTCCCACCATGCTAATCAAGTCACCGTAGCTAGAGTCAACATCTAGGTCAGTCTCCAAAGTCTCAACTAACAAAAGTCAAAAATAACAATCATCACTTCAATAATTCAAAATAAATTCAAAATTTACAAAATGACCAAAATACCCTCAAGCTAAAATATGGTAGTGACAAATCTACCCTCCTTAAAAGAATTTTGTTCTCAAAATTAAAAGATAAAACTAAACTGATGAGAAGGATAGACAATCATACCTCAAGGTCCAAAAAGATATGGGTATCGCTCGTGCATCTCATCCTCCCGCTCCCAGGTAGACTCTCCTGGAGAATGATGCCTCCATGCGACGCGAACCA
The DNA here is from genome assembly GCA_029216955.1 of Iris pallida. Lineage (NCBI taxonomy): Eukaryota > Viridiplantae > Streptophyta > Magnoliopsida > Asparagales > Iridaceae > Iris > Iris pallida. The sequence goes on from JANAVB010035017.1 coordinate 9,229,670, forward strand.
AGGGTATCACCTGGTTTCTCAGTACCTTCTCTCGGCGATCCAGAATCTCCACTAGCTGCTCTGGATAACTGAGAGTAGGTCCTACCTCAATCTCCGAATGGTTAAGTACATGGCTAGGATCAGCCACATACCGTCTCAATTGTGATACGTAAAATACGTTATGGACACCCGCTAGTGTAGGTGGCAAGTCTAGCCTGTATGTCACATCACCGACTCTCCCGCTGATCACGAAAGGTCCGTTGAAGTGCGGGCTAAGCTTTCCACCTCCACCAAAACGTATGGTACCACGAGTCGGAGATATCCTCAGAAAAACTATGTCTCCGACCTAAACACAAACAAGGTCTCAAGTTTCAAAATAATCAAACATGATCAAACAAATATAAACAAACAACCTACTTTTAATCATATCTCTAATTTGTACCTCAAACTCCAAAGGCCTCCAGTGGCTATCGGCCCAATGTCGATGTCTGTCCTGCGCCACACAAAGTCTGTCCCTAATGAGCTTCACCTTTTCGGCTGCATCAACAACCATCTCAGGTCCCAATAAAGCTCGTTCTCCAATATCAACCCAAGATAAGGGTGTACAACACCTACGCCCGTACAGTACCTCGAAGGGTGACATCTCAATGCTGGCCTGAAAACTTTTGTTGTAAGCAAACTCCACCGAGTGCAGGTGATCCTCCCAGGATCCTCCAAAATCCAAGACGCACGTCCGTGGCACATCCTCGAGCATCTGAATAGTCCTCTCTGACTGTCCGTCCGTTTGAGGGTGGTATACAGTACTAAACTTGAGTTGAGTGCCCAAACTAGTCTGCAGACTCTGCCAGAAATAGAAAGTAAAGCGACTATCCTGATCCGAGATAATACTGACCGAAACTCCATAAATCCTGATAATTTTCTGCATGTACATCTCTGCAAGCCTCTCAGTAGACGTACCTACTTTAAATGGCAAAAAGTGGGCCGATTTGGTCAACCTGTCTACGGTGACCCAAATCGCGTCTTTCTCTCGTGGTGTACACGGCATCCAGATACAAAATCCATCATGATATGCTTCCACTTCCACTCTGGAATGGGCAATGGCTGTAATAAACCCCCTGGCCTCTGCCTCTCTGCCTTCAGCTGCTGACAGACCAAACATCTGGCTACAAAGCGAGCTACCTCCCGCTTTATCCCATACCACCAGACGTGCTCCCTCAGGTCCCTGTACATCTTGTTGGCACCAAAATGTATAGAGTACTGAGATCAGAGAGCCTCCTACTTGACCTGCTCCCTGAGCTCTCCACTGGGCACACACAACCTGGAATCGTGCCTCAAAGCACCATCCTCTGCAAGAGTAAACTCACCATCCACCAGTCCTGCTCGAACCTGCTCTTGGATACACCGCAGAGCAACATTCTCGAACTGCGTCGACTCGATCCTCTCCATCAAGTCAGACTGAATCTGAAGGCCACACATCTGTATCTGAACTCCTGGCACAATCACCTCAAACCCTAGGCTCTCCAAATCTGCTAGCAAGTGACGATCCATAGTCAAACACATGGCTGTCGGATACCTACTCAAGGCATCGGCAACCACGTTGGCCTTCTGTAGGTGATACTATAGTAAAATGTCGAAGTCCTTCATCAACACCAACCACCTGTGCTGCCTCATGTTGAGCTCCTTCTGTGTAAATACATACTTTAAGCTCCTATGATCTGTGAAGATCTCCACCCTCTCTCCATATAAGTAGTGTTTCTACAACTTCAAAGCAAATATTACTGCTGCCAACTCCAAGTCATAGGTAGGATAGTTCTTCTCATGAGGACGTAACAGCCTGGAAGCATAGGCAATCACCTTCCCATGATTCTGTAAGACACAACCCAAACCCTTTCCTGAGGCATCACTGTAGATAGTGAACCCTCCTGAACCTGATAGAAATGTCAGAATCGGAGCTATCGTCAGCCGCTTCTTCAACTCATCAAAAGTGACCTGACACTCCTGTGACCAAACAAACTCTACATCCTTTCGGGTCAGCCTAGTTAACGGCTCTGCAATCTGGAAGAAATCCTGTACGTACCTCCTGTAATAGCCTGCCAGTCCCAAGAAGCTCCTGATCTCTGCTACTGAACTCGGTGCCGACCAAGCCTCAACTGTCGTGATCTTCTTCGGGTCCACTGAGATCCCATCCCCAGTCACCACATGACCCAAGAAGTCAACTCTGTCCAAAAAGAACTTGCACTTCGAGAGCTTGCCATAAAGCTCCTCCCTCCTGAGTGTCACCAGAACCACTCTTAAGTCCTCCTCATGCTTCTCCTCAGTCTTCGAGTACACCAGGATATCATCGATAAACACCACCACGAACTTGTTCAAGTACTGGTGGAACACCTTGTTCATCAAGTTTATAAATACTGCCGGGGCGTTGGTCAGCCCAAACGGCATAACCAAGAACTCAAACTGACCATACCGCGTTCCGAATGCGGTCTTTGGGATATCCTCCTTCACCTTTACCAGATGATAACCTGACCTCAGATCAATCTTCGAAAAAACCCGAGCTCTGCTTAACTGATCAAAGAGATCATCAATCCGCGGTAATGGGTATCTATTCTTGATCATGAGATTATTGAGTGCCCTATAGTCGATACACATCCGTACCGACTCATCATTCTTGTGTACAAAGAGTACCGGTACACCCCATGGTGAAGAACTCGATCGAATAAAGTCCTTGTCCTGCAGCTCATCCACCTGCTTCTTCAATTCTACTAACTCACTGTTGTTCACTCGATAGACATGCTGAAAAATTGGTTCCGCATCGGGAACCAAGTCTATCAAAACTTAACATCTCTGTCCGGTAGAAGCCCTGGCAACTCCTCCGAAAAATGTCCATGAACTCCGCAATCAAAGGATATGGAACCGCCTGCTCCTCAACTGAAACTCCACAAAAAAGTTTGCCGCTCTGCTCCGCCTGCCGTCGGATGAACTCGAACTCTGGCTCTCCTGGCGCTCCGAATAGAACTCTACCCACATGGCAATCTATACTGGCGTGATGTCTGATCAACCAATCCATACCTAATACGATGTCATAGTTCGGTAGCGGCATCACGAGCAGACTCACCTCCAACTCTCGGCCTCCCAAAATAACACTCCGCCCTCTGCAAACATCACTAACGAGGATAATACCACATTTGGTCGTGATCTTGTCGGTCCTAGACAATGGTTCAGATACTAGGCAGTGTCTAACAGCAAATGATACAGATATAAAACTGTGGGAAGCCCAGAATCAAATAAGGCAAAAGCTGGAATAGAGTCGAGTAGAACAGAACCTGCGATCAGCTCCCCAATAGCCTCTGTATCCTCTGCCGCCTTGGCGAAAGCTCACCCCTGCTGGCCTCTCCTGGCCTGTTGCTGATGTTGCACGAACCGCTGCTGTTGAGTCGGCAGCGGTCCCTTCTACTGAACTGCTGGGGCTCTGGCCACCGCTTCCTGAGCTGCTCGTCCCGAAGATAGAGGGCACTCCCTCAACTGGTGCTCTGTCGAACCACAGAGTAGGCACTTCCCGAGCCTCTTCCTGTAATCATTCCACACATGCCCTAGTTTTTTTGCAGAAACCACAACTGATAGGTTGCTGCCTAAGTGCCTGCGGCTGAACCCTCGGCTGCTGCTACACCTGCTGGAAAGGTGCACGGCCCTGACCCTGGAACTGTCTCTGCTGGTGCTGCTACTGAAAGTGTGGCCTCTTGGCCGGTCCTTTGCTACCACTGGCTCCCTGAGTGTCTCGTCCCCTCTTGAGCCTCAGCTCAAGATCATCCTCTGTCGCTAAGGCACCCACCAAGATCTCCTCAAAAGTGGCGCTGTGGGCACTCTTGGTATAGGACTTCACCTCCTTGACTAGTCCCTTCCTGAACCTTCGGGCCTTCGTCGTCTCGGATAACCCCTCGACAAACCTGCCCAGACGGCAGAACTCTCCAGCATACTCCTCGACAGTCTAACTGCCCTGTACTACAGCCTCGAACTGAGTCTCGAGGGCACCGAACACTACTTCTGGGAAAAACTTCTCCTTGAACAGCTTCTTGAAGGCTGCCCTACCGTACCAACCCTCGGGTCTGTCTGGTATAAGGTACGGGCCAAATCCTGTATCATACTGGCCGTTGCTTGAAAACTTCTCCTTGAACAGCTTCTTGAAGGCTGCCCAAGTCTGTCCTACCGTACCAACCCTCGGGTCTGTCTGGTACCAGGTGCGGGCCAAATCTTGCATCATACTGGCCGCCACCTCAATCTGTAGCCTCGTCGGAATCTTTACCAGTCTGAAGATCTCATCCATATGCTTAATCCACTCATCTGCGTACAGGATGCCCTCTGTACCTCTGAAGTCCCGCGGGTGCATCTTCTGGAAGTCCTGGATGCCCTTCTCCCTCTGTTGATGCGGCTGCTGAACTGCCGGAGGCTGAGCTGCTGCCCTCTCAAATGTCGTCAGGGCCAGATCGATGCCCCGACTGAACTCTGCCGTCTGACGATGCTGCTGGGCCTGCTGGGCCTCCATGAACTGCTGGAAGAAAGTGAATAGCTGGACTGCGTCAACGATTCCCGAAGGTGGCTGCTGCTGCTAGAGCATCTCTGGAATTACCGGGCTCTACCTGCGAATTGATGGTGGGGCTCCTCCGATTGTAGCTGAAATACCCACCCCAGCTGGCATAACTGGGGCTGCGGCATCGGGGGTTGGCTGCTGAGGACGAGAGGTGGCAGACCTCTCATCAGTGTCCCCTGCCCTGGGCGATGTGATCTCGTCTCGACCATCCTGAAGACAGATCAAACAAGAAACAATTTTTGAGAATGAGTCGAAATACCAAAGGAGGACAGTTTATATTCAAGGGAAGACAATAAGCAGCAAATTTAGATAAAAGGAATCTGAATAAGGGTTTTTCCTAATGTGATTGAGTACCTTCAAAAATATCCTAATACTACTGCAGGCTGCAGTGATACTCTAGTTCGAATACCACCACAATTCTAACTAGGACCAGCATGGGCCACCACTAAAAATGTGTCACGACCCGCACCCAGTGTAGGGACACGAGAAGTGGTTACGTCTAGCCTACGCCGCAGTGTCGGCGGTAGAACGATGCCCTAGGTCACATACATCTAACAGTTATAAGTTACTTGTACAGTTATACTCTCCGAATAGAGGATATATAAAATACAACTCAATCACAACTAAGGAAGACAGTACGATAAGATAGATAGATAATCAACAGAATCCACAGATGAAATACAAGATAAGAGAGAGAACTAAATGTTTAAGATAAACAACTCCATAATATCCAGCATATAAATCCCCAAATAAGTACAAGTGTATCAAATAAGACAGAATGATAACTAAGATATTGGTCTAGCTAGCTAGCCTATACTACTGGGGTAATATCCTCTGCAAGTGCTGGGTCCTCCTGAGACTCCAGCTCACATGTGTCATCTAGGCCGGCTCCATAGTAAGTGGGACATAGCTCCTCGAGGTCATCTGTAATATTTCTAACAGGTCCAGTCAGGACGGGAGCGAGCACAGTATATCTCACACAGTTCATAATATGACAGGATATATAAATAAGAAATAGAGTAAGATACATGAAATGCTGCAGAATATAATGAAGTAAGAGAGAGAGAACTGTAATGTAAATAGATACTATAAGTAGAGAACTAATAGTGAACTAGTGATTTAGAGTACAAGATAGACATGTGAACGGCTTGAATTTGCATATAAGTAATCTAAGAGTTTGCACATGAGTATATTACTTTGGAATTGTTCACATGACCATTTATACTCTCCCGTACCCCAATCAATACACAAGGATCCAGACAGGTTATGTTATTGCACATGATATCACATGAAGGCCCATAATAGGGTGCATATGATCGTATAGATGGGGGCTCCGTGAACATGAGAGTACATGAATCACGAGAGTGCACATGAATGGTGAAAGCAGCGAAGTACATGTTAAAAGTGAAACGCACATGACATATTGTAACCCGATGCTCCCGAGGGGGATAACATCTCATAAAGGAATCCATATATTACCAATCCGTGTTAACAACATGATAGCATCAAGTAAAGTAATCTAGAGCATAAATGTAAATCCTATTAAGTATAAAACGGTCAGGAAATGTACTCGCCTGATATCCTGAGTATCTGAGATGAAATACTGCCTAAGGAGTGGTGTCTGGCTCCTATTCAGAATAGCACAAGTCACAACATATCCAAATTGGTAAAATAAACTGCTACGATACATTCTACATAATATTTGGTCAATCTAGGTTAAAGTCAACATTTGGTCAACTCTAGTCAACTACTCTAGTCAAACTAGGTCAACTAGGTCAAACCTAACCCAAACAAGTCTCACTAAGCCTAACCATGTCTATCCTAGCTTTCACACATTATCACAAAGCCATACAAGCTAACATCATATAATACTCATATGTATACATTCTATATACACATAGGCTATATTACATAGGCTATCTCACATAGGCTCTATGCCATATACAACCTATATTGGCAACACACACATTTAATTACCACATATATATATACCCTAAAATTATAGGCAAAGAGCATATATATATTCATTACATATTTCTCTAGCAAAATTATAGATAATATATGTATATACATAGAGTGAGAGAGTGACATGTGTGTGTGCCTATATATGTGTGTCCTGTGTGTTCATTATATGGGTGGCAGTAAGCGTGTCCTCAGATTTGTGTGGCAGTCCACATAGGGTCTCTTGTTTGTGTGTGTGTGTGTGCATGAGTGTAGTGTGTGTGTGAGTGTGAGTGACAGTGCATAAATAGGCTATTCTCAGGTGATGTAATGTGTGTGTGTGTATATGAAAACTCAGGAATCAATATGTGAGTGTCTCGAGTACATGTGTGTGTGTGTGTGTGTGTGAAAAATCAGTGTGTGAATGTGTGTACAGTACAACAGTAGATAGGTTCTCAGATTTTGCATAGTGTGTATGAGTGTGTGTGTGTGTCTGTGAATAGGGAAAACAGTGCATACATGACAGTGTCAAGTGTCCTCAGTTTAACAGTGTATACAGATGTGTCCTGTGTGTATCGTGTTTCACTTAACAAAATCGCCAAACAAAAGGTTGGATTTTGAAAATAAAACGAGAAAAAGTATAAGAAGTACAAATTTGATTCTGGGAAAGTATTGCTATGGAAGTCTGATCTGTAAATGATCACTTTGTTCCTTGGACCATATGATGATGATGAAGATCACTGCTTGAAATAGAACAACTTAGAAGAACTAAGTCACCAGAAAGGTATCGACGCACTTGGGCACTGATGGCGAGGCCGAATGCTTTCCTGCTTTGCTTCACCCTGTTCTGAAAGAAAAGTTGAAGAAGAATGCTCCGGAGAATCAAAATCTCGAAGTCCTGATCTCTGTATTCTCTCATGTTCTCTCTGTTGTCTCTGTTGTGTGTCTTTGATAAAAATGAGTCTATTTATAGACTGGGGCTTTTGTGCGTAAAAGAGCATCAAAGTCTGTCTTTACGCTAACAACTGTCACCCATGATCAGAGTCATCCTTTGCATACGTTGACACGCGTCCCATCATTTCAGTAAGAATAGGATACATGTACACATGTTCTTCGAAATATGTGGCATGAAGGCCATGTAGGCAAACCACGTTCCAAACTGGCCAGAAAGAATAGGACGTAAAAATAGCTCCAACATCCTCTCGGCGTAAAACAGTAAGATGAGCGTAAAATAGCTCTGTCATAGGTTTCCCGCGTAAAGTGGTTATTGAATAACCTTGAGCGTAAAATGGCTCAAATAGACTTTACGCACACATTGTGTTATGAGCGTAAGAACTCATGTAAAACTTCGTGCGTAAAAGAAACCATACAGTGAGCGTAAAGTAGCTCGATCCCCATAAACGACAACAATGGTCTTTGTATAAGACAAATACCATTGAATTCTGTGGTAAATGCCATCATTAATATCTTCATGTCAGAGTTTGCTTTAAATGCGAGATTTGACAGCTTTGTCCAGCGTAAAATAGGCTGCTCTGTCCTTGGCGTAAAATCACAGGTGTAGACCCAAGCGTAAAATGATCAGCCTGCTTAGGCGTAAACTGATTAGCCTAGTCTTGGGAGTAAAAGAGATTACCCGCTCTGCTTGGCGTAAAAACCGATCACTTATGAATGGGATGACTCTTTCTTTGAAGCACTTTTTACGCTCCTACAAGCCCCCCTTCAAAGTTTTCAAATATCTCCAAAATTTGAAACACTTTGAACAGAAGCGTAAAAGTTGAGATTTGATCTGCCAGCGTAAAATTTGGGATACGCAACAGCCATCCGCGTAAAAGCGGGGATGTCCAACAGTCGGCGTAATTTCCAACAGTGTCGGTCAACACTTAATTGTCACAATGAATTTCTTTTTTCGAAACTCTCGAATGCCTTTTCGCTTCCCTGAGTTTGCATTTATAATGAACAGTTTCCAATGAGGAATATGGAGAGCTGATTTAACCGTATAAATAAGGAGAAATTCTTCACTCTTGTCATTCATCTCCATAGTGACATGGCGCCCAAGAAGGAGATTAACAATGAAGAGGCTTCAGGCTCAAGGATTGACTTTGAGCGAGCACGCAACTTTGTAGCGTGCTTCGGATTAACTCCAGCAGTCTTCAGCCGCATCGATGGTGGTCCCCCGACTGCACATGAGGGCTTAGGAGATGCAGAAGCGTTTTTAAATCTGATGCGTCGCTCCGGGATTCACAACATGCGTGAGTTAGGTGCCTCTCTTCGTCAGTCCAACGAAGGAGAGGGAAAATAAAATTCCATGTATTGTGACTCTCTTATTGTAGGGGTCCACTCCCTTTTTTTATAAATAAAGTCTGATGTTAATCTCAACTGTTCAACATTTATTTTGACTGCTTCTATGATTGTTCATTCCCAAGAAACAAACTTGACACGTGACGTCTATCTTGTGATTACGAGAGCCTTTAGATAGGATCTTCCCCCGAAATAGACTCTTTCCAACAGTTCTTCAGCCTTTATAAATAGCCGAAAATGTTTTACATATTCTCGTACTCATTCCACTGAAGATAACTTTCCGTGATGTTGTTCTCTAACAAATGAGGATGGCAAAGCTTTCCCACTGTGTTCTTTTGTATGCCTAGTCATTAGACGCAGATTCAACCACCATCAGAGCCAAACCATTCGACTCAAATGGTAAATCCGATCGTAAGCAAATATCTGTCTTTCGAATTTTTTGTTGAAAACATCTATTTCATGAACGTAAATTCTTGACGAGCGTAAAAACTTGCTGAAACACTGGCGTAAAAGCCTTGTTGATTGCTGGCGTAAAAGCCTTGTTAAATCACCAGCGTAAAAGCCTTGCTGATTGCTGGCGTAAAAGCCTTGCTGATTGCTAGCGTAAAAGCCTTGTTGAATCACCGGCGTAAAATCCTTGCTGATTGCTGGCGTAAAAAGCCTTGTGATCTGTTTTTTAATTAGCGTTTAATACGCATCTGATAATACTTCTGTTTTTAAAACACTTCTTCTTTGTTGTTTTCCGCAGAAGTTTGGCTGAGTAGCTTTTCCAGAACTGGCATTGGCAATTTTGACGTTGTGAGGAGCATTCTTCTGACATCAACATCAGGGAGCTCATGCGCTTTTGACGCACAAATCAGACAACTCAGAACTCTTCGTGAGATAGAAGGGTCTTCCTCTGTTGGTAGGAAGAGCCTTTATACACGGAGAGTTGGATGGTGGAGTCAACTCTACCCCGAGAAATCGGGTAGTAGAGTTCCTTTTACGGCAGAACTAGGAATCGTATCCCAATTCTGGATACATTCTTATCTCCTTTGAGGTGCCGCCACTAATCCACCAATTGTATTGGCAGCAACACGCCTTCGGGCTGCCATACTCTGGGGTTCTCCTTTTGTCTGAGAGAGAAGACAAGAGTTTGATTCCTGCTGTTCTGGTCGCCACTGGAGCTCAGACAGTCAGGAACTGCCACCAACAACGAACCCGTCAAAGAGGATCAAAGAAGAAATAGATCTCTATTAGGTTATCGTTGGTGTATAGAATGAAAATCCAAGAATGTAAAAGATTTCCATTATAATTTGTAAGAAAGTCTAAGAAATGTAATAGACTTTTTGATGATATGGGAATGAAAATGATGGTTCTTCTATGATCAATGATTTGTATCTATCTGGATGTAATATGGACATGATAGATAAATAAAATCTTATTTTCTGTTTTAGAGTATATGATACTATCAGAGGTAATATGGACATAATAGCATATATGAACTCAAAAGAAAATTAGATTAATATCTATGCAGAGGTCAAATGGACATGATAGATAGGAAAAGAAGGTGGATTTAGTATTTATCCAGAGGTCATGAAAATATGATAAATAGCGAATCCCACTTTCTAATCAATTGATATAGAAGATATAAAATCTCTTTCCCCGGAAACAAGAAGTCAGCTTAACCAAACCTTGGTAGCTGGGGAATAAGAAGACAGATATTGTGAGCGTATATGCAAGACGGTGGATGAATCAGCGTAGTTTTTGGGAACAGAAAGGACGATTCAATTCCTTAATTTTAAACGAATGAACCTGGTAACATGAACGGACGAGTCTTTTCGAAAATGAAAAGTCGTTTCTCCACTTCAGAGACTAGTTCATTAATAATTCTCCTCTATAAATAGGTGAGAATTCTCTGTAATCATTCCATTCTTATTTCTGCTTCTCTATTAGAAATGTCTTCCGAAGATGTATAGCAAAAGAATGAAGTCCCCCGAAAAATCGAGGGCATCATTGATACGTTCCCCGTTAAGTCCCCTGTATCAGTCTCATCAGGCTCAACCGAAATAGGTGGAAGCTCTTCTGCGTCCAAGCCACCCGAAGACATTCTTGCTTTTTAGTAGAGCCAGGGAAAACACTTGAAGAAGAAGCGTCGAGGATGGCTGCCTGCAAATTTTTTATGTGTTCAGGAAACGACGCCTTCTATGCATTGGCCAACTATGTATTCAATAACGAAGGGAGTGGCCCTCGTCCTTAATCTTCTGTTTTGAACAAAAATAGTAATAAAAGAAACTTTATTCCCATTCTGTCCTCTCTTTTTTATACATAGTATTTCTTAAAAAACTTGCCATTGATTGGCATCATGAGCAGATCTCCATTGGGCTTTGATAATCGATAGGCGCCATTGGAAAATATGGACTCAATTACATAAGGGCCTTCCCATTTTGCTTGGAATTTCCCTTTACTTTTATGAGTCATTACCATCGGTCTCCGAACAGCTAATACAAGCTCACCAACTTTGAATACCCTCTCCTTAACTTTACGATTAAAAGTTCGAGAAATGCGGGCTTGATACAGTTCAATGTGTTGTTGTGCTTGAAGACGCTTCTCATCCAATCCCTCAAGTTCTTGGAGTCGTAAGCGATCATTATTCTCTGTAGTTAGCTCATTAGCAATGGCTATTCGTAGAGAAGGGATCTGGATTTCTAATGGGAGAACAGCTTCGCATCCGTAAACCAATGAGAATAGTGTAAAACCAGTAGGAGTCCGGACTGTTGTTCGATAAGCCCATAAACATTCTCCAAGTTTCTCATTCCAATCACGTTTATTGGAAGAGACAAACTTTTTGAGAAGTTTAATGATCGTCTTATTGAAAGCTTCAGCTAAACCATTAGCAGCTGGATTATAAGCCGTAGAAGTCAAATTTTGAATTCGATTCTTGTCACAGAATCGATAAAATGCTTGACTGGCAAATTATGGACCATTGTCATGAATTATCCGTCGAGGAATCCCGAAACGATAAATGACATGGTGCTTGATGAAACTGATCACGTTAGATGTTTTTACTTCCGCAAGGGGGACTGCTTCTGCCCACTTCGAAAAGTAATCGGTTATAGCTAGTATAAACCGATGTCCTTTGATAGAAGGAGGGTTAATATGACCAATGACATCCATACCCCAAGCTTCGAAGGGCCAACAGGCTGCTGTAGGATGTAAAAATTCAGATGGTTGAAAAATTAGCATGAATCTGACATGCTTTACATCTTCTGGCATAGTCTACAGCATCTGCTATCATAGAAGGCCAATAATACCCCATTCTCCGAATGCGGTCTTGCAACTTTGGACCCGGTTGATGAGCACCACAGACACCATCATGAGCCTCACGCAGTATTTGTTTGGCTTCACTTTCTGAGAGACAGCACAGCAAGAGTCCGTCATATGAACGACGATATAGCATATGTAAAGACGAATCATAATAGAATCGAAATGATCGTCTCTTAATTGATGCAGCTTCTTTAGGATCTTCAGGCAAAATTCCATGAACTGCATAATCAATGAATGGAGTTCTCCAATCTTTCTGCTGGGAACTTGCCTCTGTAACATAACTTTGTTCAATATGCAGATTACTCTTCACACAGAACAAGTCTCGGTCCAACAAAGTAATTGTATTTTGCCTTCGGATTGGGACAGCCAAGTCTGCAGCTAAACTGGCTAGAGCATCGGCCTCCACATTCTGAGAACGTGGTACAAATTTAATGAAGAATCCTTTGAATGATAGGACGAACTCGACTACCACCTTATGATAGGGGATGAGATCAGGATTTCTGACTTCATAAGTCCCTCTAACTTGATTAACGATCAATTGAGAATCTCCATAAGCCTCTAAGAATTCAATATCTAATTGTTTTGCTACTTGGAGACCAATCAATAGAGTATTATATTCTGCTACATTGTTAGAGCATGGCTCATTAAGAGAATAGCCACGGTATATGACCATTTTGTCAGGAGAAACCAAGACAATTCCTACCCCAGAGATAATATTGCCTTTAGGTCCCACTCGTGATGCTCCATCAAAATATAATTGCCATATATCATTCTTCAAAGTCATGTTACAATCCACTACTTCGTCTGGAATGTCTTCATATAACTTTGAAGTTTCAGGTATAGGATGAGCAGCTAAGAAATCAGCTAACGCTTGGCCCTTCACTGATTTTTGAGGCACAAAAATCATATCATAAGGAGTGAGCAACATCACCCAGGTAGCTAACCTGGAATTAAGAATGCTCGGTTTCCTCATCAATACCCGAATGGGATTTATTCTGGAGATGACATGAATAGTCTGTCCAGTGACATAATGCCTTATCTTTTGGACGGCAAAAACCAAAGCTAGACATTCCTTTTCCACAGGAGTATATCTGTGTTCAGCTCCAACCATCATTCTGCTCAGATAATATATTGCTTGTTCATGACCCATATCACTTTTTTGTGCCAGAAGAGCGCCAAGTGAATGATCCAAGGCTCGAACATATAGCAAAAATGGTCTTCCTATCACTGGAGGTACCAAAACAGGCGGGTTTGTAAGATATTTTTTAATGTCATTGAAGGCTTTTTGACACGCTTCATCCCAGACGAAAGATATCCCTTTCTTTAATAGATGGGAGAAAGGTTGACATCTCTCAGAAAGATTAGATATAAATCTTCTGATATAAGCAATACGGCCCTGAAAGCCACAGAGTTCTTTCAGATTACGAGGAGGACGCATTTCAAGAATTGCTTTAACCTTATCAGGATCAATATGGATACCTTGAGAGGTAATGACGAATCCTAGAAACTTGCCACTAGAAACCCCTAAGAAAGACTTAGCAGGATTTATTTTCAATTGATGTTGGCGCATCAATTCAAATACTGTCTTCAAGTCTTGAATGTGATCATCATTTGATCGACTTTTAACAGCGATGTCATCTACATAGCATTCAACTATCTTCCGTAGATGTTCTTGAAAGATATTGCTCATAGCCCGTTGATACGTGGCACCGGCATTTTTAAGACCAAACGGTATAACTGTATAGCAGTAGACCCCAAGAGGTGTACGAAAAGCGGTGTGCTTCTCATCTTCTGGATGCATCTTGATCTGATTGTATCCTGAGAATCCGTCCATGAAAGACATGCGTTCAAAACCACATGTATTGTCTATCATGACATCAGTAATTGGAAGTGGAAATTTGTCCTTTGGACAAGCCGTATTAAGATCTCGGTAATCTATACAAACTCGGACTTTTCCGTTCTTCTTCATAACAGGAACAATATTGGCCACCCAATCTGGGTGTTGTTCTTCACGAACAAAGCCACATGTAATCAGCTTTTTGACTTCTGCTTCAATTGCATCCATCATATCTGGTCTAAAGCGCCGTTGCTGTTGTTTTACAGGCTTGACATTAGGCAAAATATTGAGTTTATGAGTAGCAACTTTAGGATCTAGCCCTGGCATATCCTCATAACTCCATACAAAGATATCAATATAATCTTTGGTAAGTTTTATCAGCTCTTTCTTTTCATCTTCAGAAAGATTCTTACTGATAAATATTGGTTTGGACGTAATTCCATCTCCAACATCAATCTGGATAACCTCATCTTCTGTAGGTGGCTGTCGCTGTTCAAAACGAAGTTCCCATTGAGTATCCATCTGTTGAGCCCAAGGATCATTCTCAAATGGCTCTGATTCATCATCGGCTTGAACCATATTGACTGAGAGTACTTGTCCAGATTCATCTTTAGATTGAAGTTCCTCTGAATCTGATGATTGTGAAGAGCTGGAAGAGAATTCTTCTTGTATATCATCATAAAACATGTGGGACGGGTCATATCCCAACCCATGACGAGTCTTTTGGTAAAATGGATCACCACCTAATGGTAATCGTCTGCCCTTGCCCTGATTGAAACCTTGTATAGTCTTCAAATCATACCCCATGTTCTGAATGATCTTGATAGATTGCTGACTGTATTTATCAATTCGGATTCTTCCTTTGTCTTTATCCTTCAGCTCATCTGTCTGGGCAACAGGGATATTTCTAGCCAGGCCAAACACAATTTAGCGCTTGTTTTTTTATCAGACGGAACCACGAAATAAGATTCTTCATAACGTCTAAAAGTTACACAAGCTTGTGATGAAGCGGCCACAGGTAGAAGATAAGGAGAAGATGTTAGGAACCTTTGAGCATATGGTCCAACATCTGTATAAGGAGGGAAAGAATTTTCCTTATGATCAATGTATAAAGTTTCTTTCGGTTCTATGTTGCCTTTATATTGACGACTTTGATTATCAGAAGATAAAGTCATTCTCTCAATAAACTTAACAGCCATATACTCGAACAGGAAATCTTCATTGATATCAAAAAGTACAGAATGATCAATATTTACATCATTTATAGTCTGATTGCTACGCTTCGGATTAATCAACAGTGGACCATCATTCGTCTTCTGCGTAGATTTGCCAAGATTGACAATCAATGGTAGTTCTGGATCATTCGTGCAAGAAGTACGTCCTTTGACCTTAATCATAAAAGGTTAAACTTGGCTCTTAGCAGGAATATTTATTGATTCCTGAGATGAAGTTTGAGTTCTTCCTTTAACCTTGATCATCAAAGGTTGATCATTGACAGGTTGGGATTGGATTCGTCCCTTGACTATGATCTTCAAAGGTTGCTCCTCTGGCGGATCTTCATTAATAGAGTGATCCTCAGAGGATGATTGATCTTCAGCCATGTCTGATATATCTTTCACATGCTCTTGTTTATAAAGCCTTGAATCAGAGAAGTAGGCTTCAACACCTTTGAATGGATTAATATCAGCAAACTCAGTTTTCACAACTCCTTGGGAGTCCACATATTTGAAACATTGGTGAAGAGTTGAAGGCCCAATATTGTGCTCATGAATCCACGGTCTTCCAAGAAGAATATTGTAGGATACGTCCGAGTTGATAACATAGAAAGTTACCATAGTTCGAAGATCACCAATCTGAATCTGCAGACGAATCTTTCCCAGTGGTTTGCTATTGCCAGAGTTAAAACCGACTATCGTAGTACTAGTGTAAGTCAGCTCACTAGTAGGAATCCTCAGGGGTCTTAGCATACTCTGAAGAATTATACTAATTGAAGACCCAGGATCGATGTAAATCCTGTCAATTTCAGTAGATCCGATATATCCAGTGTAACACAGAGGCCTATCATGCTTGTTGTGTTTCAATAGCATATCCTCTTGTGTAAAGGTGATGTTGGGAATTGCTTCCATCACACTATGGCATTGCGAACATGACACTGGTATATTATCAGGAGTCTTGAGTTGTGCCAAGCATGAATCTGCTTGAAGTAAAGCTTCGCTCAAAGTCTCTCTGCTTTCTCTGGAAAGGCGAAGCAGTTCAAATATAGAAAGTCTAGCTGGAGTATTGGATAATTGAGCTAGAATGTCAAACTTGTAAGGCTTCATCACCACCCCCTGATTGGAAGCAGGCTTCAATGGGATATCAAAGCGTACTGCCTTCTGTTTCCCCTTTTCAACCACAGACGGTTTAACAGGAACAGGAGAAGGTTGAACTGGTAGAGTCTCCACTACATCTTCTGTTTCTTTGGAGGATCCCTCATAGTCTTTATGGTACTCTTTTCCAGATCTTGTACCAGCAAAAGTTTCTTCTTCAGACTCAGGAGAAGGAAGTACCATATTACAGGACTTAGTCTTTCTTCCCTTAGTCTTCTTCTTGTGAGGGTTGTTATGAGGCATTCCAGAACCCAATCCAGCAGTGGAATTCTGATTTTGAATTTGTAAAGGAAGACGTATTCCTTTATCATAATTCAAACCTTCTGCCTTTTGAAAGTCGTAACCCATCTTCCTCATGAGAAGGACAGATTGCTGACTATACAAGTGGATAGGCAGTGAACTTTGGATAGGTGTTTCAGCACAGGAAGAGGAAGGAACCTCTGTAACTACAGGTGAATAAAGCATAGACGTCTTTGTAGTTAAGGGAGGAGAAGGATTCGGGATACGAGGAGAGATCCCTGTTGAAGCTTTTTCATAAGCAGCAAAGACTTGTTGTGTCCGGTATAAAGGAACACTATTTATGGCTAGCCACTGCTGATGAGTAAGCTTGAGCTTGGTAGGAGGAGCTAGACTTGGATGACAGATGTTTAGTCCTTTCAGTCTACCTTCTAGAGAAAGGCCATCCCATAGATGATCCAAGTCATCAGGATTTGTAATAACATGAGAAATCATGTTGCAGGTTTTGATTTTCTTACCTTTCTTGGATTTTTAAGTTTTACCTTCATTTTTCAACTCAGGTATTAAGTCAGGATGTACCCACATGATTTCACCATTCTTCAATGTGAGCGGCAGCAATCCTGTATTTTCTTCCCTGGCGGGCGGGATATTCACGATCTTCATAGTCGCCTTCGGAATTGGAATAATTCCATTTGGGACTTGCTGTGGAGGAAAATCTCCAAACTGAAGAGAGACCATGTTGGTTGTAACCATATGGTCATCATTGGTTAAAGCGATAGCGCCACCATTTATCAGGTCTTGGATCTTCTTTTTCAAGACATAGCAAGCACTGGTAGGATGATTAACGTATCTATGATAGATACAATATTTGGGATTGTCAGTCAGATTCACCTTATTAGGCCTTTTTGGCTCTGGAATCTGAAGTTTGCCACTTTTCACCAGACACCGAAATATCCTTGGGATATCACTTTCGTCAAAAGAGTATTCTTCCTTTGGCCTGGAAGATTCCTGATTATTTGGCGTCATTTTGTTCTTGGAGAGATTGACCATAAGAGTATCTTTTCCTTTCACATTACGATTGCCAGGATTATTACCGGGATTACTTTTCTTTCCTTTATCTTCTGAAGCGAAAATCATCCCATGTTCCCGAGCCAACCTACCATTGGTCTCGGCAGAAACTGCTGTTATGATAAACAAAGCCCAATCTGTGAATTAGGAACCTGTGAAGACAGCAATAGATGGTCGCAGATTCATCTTGCATGTATCGATCAACGCTGAATCTGGCATACCAAGAGGCATCTTTAGAGTAGCCTGTCGGAAACGTTCAATGAACGTTCGAGTATCTTCTTTCTCCTTTTGTTTTATTTCTATTAAGGAGGACATATTCATGTCCATACCTCCTTTATAGAAGCGGGAGAGAAACATTGCCTTGAATTCGTCAAAAGACGAAATAAAGTTATCGGGTAAGCTACGATACCAATCGTAAGCTGAACCCGTCAGACACCCGATGAACACTCGAGTGAGAAGAGCATCATTTTTCTGCAAGTGTACAGTCATAATATCAAAGTAATTGATATATTGACTAGGAGACGCTTTTCTATCGAATAAAACCATGGATTGTGGCTTAAACTTCGGTGGAAAGGGTACATCATTCCAATGAGGAGGATAAGGTTGCTTAATCCTTAACCTCTGGAGCTGATCTTTGTGCCTCAAAACTTCAAACTGTGCTTTGAGTTCACGCACTGCTTGAATGGCTTCACTGGTTTGAGAAAGCGCATTTGATTGAATAGTCGTTGGATGTACCGTAACTCCTACTGGAGGTGGTACATCTTCTGGAATGATGGGATCTGGAGATGCAGAATTTTGATTAACAGCAGGTTCTTGAATATTCGAAGGTATATCATCCCCTTGACTATCTTGAGTTTGTGCTGCTACTGGTACCGGAGTTATTACTGTAGGTTGAGCAGTTTGCTGATTCAAAATTATCTGATACATGCTTTGCACCATGTTGAGCATGTCTTTCAATGATTGCTCCACGGCAGTGAGACGTTGTTCCGTATTAGCAGATGACGTCTCTGGTTCATCTCCAACAGCGTAGGATTCAACCTCTCTTGATGATATAGAGGGATTAGTATAGAAGTATGAATCCATACTATCGGTATCAGACTCAAAAGATTGAGTACCCCCAGCTTCTGAATCAGAAGTCTGCAATTGTCTTTGTCTTCTTGATCGAGTATTCTGATATACTTCTTCAAAGGAATCAAGAAGTCTGTTGAACTGTTGTTGACCTGGAGTTTGGGACATGTTCCGTCTCGGTCGTCGTCCTCTGTTAGTTTGAGATGCCATGTTGACTGATGCATATGACAGCTCATCTTCTTGGTCTTCAGTTTGATGTTGAAGTGAGTTAAAACTTAAACGATCAAAAACTGACCGTCTTGAAGCTGAACAACAACAATTGATCACAACCTGATGATATTCACAATGATGTTTTTCTTGGGGGAGCGTCACCGGAGATTGTGAATTCTTACGCTTTTGCATTAGCAATTCACGTAAGTCAGAAGGAATGGAGGGAATATTCTTCTTTATTACATTTGGGGTAGAAAAACGTTTAGTCCCTTGTGTATAAAGAAGATTACTGGCTTCATTCGCAGAACTAAACTGTACATTTTTACGCGTTTGGAGTTGTGTGCGTAAATCTTGAGATTTAGCACGAAGGACTCCATTTTCATGGCGAGTAATTTATAAGTTTGGTACTTTGCGTAAAGCAGTATAAGAAGGTTGTTGGTGTAGGACAGAAGCTTTACCAACGACATTTTTACGCTGCATGCGTTTAGGTACATTCACATTAGATGTGCAAACATCGTTGTGAATTTTATCTACACTGTCACAGACAGGAGACTTACCTTTACGCGTAACACGTAAAAATTGATTATCTACCACATCATAGACGGGAGATTTTGTTTTACGCGAGGAGCATAATTTGTGTGGGCCTACCACGTCACCGACGGGAGACTGATTCTTACACTCAGAAACATTAGAATCTGCTACATTACAAATGGAAGACTCATTCTTATGCCTTGAGCGTAAAATTTGGTTCTTACCTACTGAGCGTAAAACTTGATTCTTAGGCAGTGGACGTGAAACCTGATTATCTTCACCGTTACAAACGAGAGATAAATCATCACACTTTGAGTGCAACTCTGAAGTAAGGACGGCCTCGTTACGAACGGGAGCCCCTACGACAGGAGTGGGAAGAATTCCCTTGTCATCAGAAGCAACAGAGAGATCAGAAACCACTTTGGATTTGGGACTCCAAAATTTTCGTGCTTTGCGAGACTTTTGAACATTGGAGTGGCGAGAACCACCCCCAGTTCGGAGCATTTCTTCATAGGCAGTCTTGTCGAAGTGCACAACCAGAGTCTTCTTGGTCGAACCGACCGAAACATCATCATATTGAGCAATCACTTCCTCGTCGGAGGAGAAAGTAGTCCCCAGCAGAGTCGCCATTTTGTTTCACTTAACAAAATCGCCAAACAAAAGGTTGGATTTTGAAAATAAAACGAGAAAAAGTACAAGAAGTACAAATTTGATTCTGGGAAAGTATTGCTATGGAAGTCTGATCTGTAAATGATTACTTTGTTCCTTGGACCATATGATGATGATGAAGATCACTGCTTGAAGTAGAACAACTTGGAAGAACTAAGTCACCAAAAAGGTATCGACGCACTTGGGCACTGATGGCGAGGCCGAATGCTTTCCTGCTTTGCTTCACTCTGTTCTGAAAGAAAAATTGAAGAAGAATGCTCCGGAGAATCAAAATCTCGAAGTCCTGATCTCTGTATTCTCTCCTGTTCTCTCTGTTGTCTCTGTTGTGTGTCTTTGAGAAAAATGAGTCTATTTATAGACGGGGGCTTCTGTGCGTAAAAGAGCATCAAAGTCTGTCTTTACGCTAACAACTGTCACCCATGATCAGAGTCATCCTTTGCATACGTTGATACGCGTCCCATCATTTCAGTAAGAATAGGATACATGTACACACGTTCTTCAAAATATGTGGCATGAAGGCCATGTAGGCAAACCACGTTCCAAACTGGCCAGAAAGAATAGGGCGTAAAAATAGCTCCAACATCCTCTGGGCGTAAAAGAGTAAGATGAGCGTAAAATAGCTCTGTCATAGGTTTCCCGCGTAAAGTGGTTATTGAATAACCTTGAGCGTAAAATGGCTCAAATAGACTTTATGCACACATTGTTTTATGAGCATAAGAACTCATGTAAAACTCCGTGCGTAAAAGAAACCATACAGTGAGCGTAAAGTAGCTCGATCCCCATAAACGACAACAATGGTCTTTGTATAAGACAAATCCCATTGAATTCTGTGGTAAATGCCATCATTAATATCTTCATGTCAGAGTTTGCATTAAATGCGAGATTTGACAGCTTTGTCCAGCGTAAAATAGGCTGCTCTGTCCTTGGGGTAAAATCAAAGGTGTAGACCCAAGCGTAAAATGATCAGCCTGCTTAGGCGTAAACTGATTAGACTAATCTTGGGCGTAAAAGTGATTACCCGCTCTGCTTGGCGTAAAAACCGATCACTTATGAATGGGATAACTCTTTCTTTGAAGCACTTT
Organism: Iris pallida; assembly: GCA_029216955.1. Taxonomy (NCBI): domain Eukaryota; kingdom Viridiplantae; phylum Streptophyta; class Magnoliopsida; order Asparagales; family Iridaceae; genus Iris; species Iris pallida. Next base: position 9,250,847 of record JANAVB010035017.1, read on the forward strand.
TTACGCTCCTACATATCGGAATATCAGTGTACACAAATCAGTGTTGCAAATCCCAGGTTTGAGTGTACACAAGGAATCTAAGTGCACACATGACAGTTTGAAATTTTAGAAAAATGGTGTATAGGTTATCAGGAAAACAGTGTGAATGTGAACTCAGAATTCAATGTGTATGTGAATTACGATATATGTAACATATTCTCAGTTTTTTTCGAATTCAGTGAGTGTACACAAACAGTTTACCAGTTCAATGTAATTCGAACCCAAAATCCCAAGCTGGCAGTAATCCTAGCATTGTAGGTTAATCTCAGACATAAACGTATGATCTAAACATGATAATTAATCATTCAAAAATTAGTTAACCCAATTTAAAATCTCAGAAAATCAACCTACAGTCCTAGGTATCAGAAATATTAGGGATTCCCTAAATTCGAATTCAAAAAAACTAATATTTGATTTAAATGGTTAGTAATACATGTGTCATATGTGAGTGTGTCGTTAGTGTGTCCCAGTGTCCAAGAACTGGACACAAACGTGTCTAAACCCATTCTACACTCGTGTCTACACTAACAGTGCACAGTTCTTGTGCACGTGTGTCAGTCGGTCTAGGACACGACACTCGACACGAGACACTTCGTGCACGTGTTCACATGTTTGCCTAGTATAGGTCTCCGTGCACAAGTGTCTATATTGTGTCCACGTGAGTCGTGTCGAGCAAACGAGACGCGTATCCGTCGCGAATCTCGCGCTCGAGCATAACAGTATAAAATTGATGCGGGTGGGATTTCTTCCAATTCGCTCGATTAAATGACCTAAAATTTTACATGCGTCGTGTCAGTCATGTGTCCAAGGTGTCAACAAAATTTCACATCAAATGGTGTCATGTCGTGTCCACTAGGATACCCGATAGGCAGGACACTGCCCGAAGTCTCGTGCACAGTGTTTCCGTGTCCAAAACTGACACGAATCGTGTCAGAAATCAACTCAGTCGAGTTGGAGATGAAAATAAACATATAAACCAACATTCTTATTCAATTACTTTTTAAAAACAACAAACTAAAACCCATTGAGGCATTTACACAAACACTTAGATCTAGGTTAGGATACGTGTCTGATACGGACACGAAATCAATGCAAATTGACACAAAACTTACACGACAGCTAGGGAACACCTAGATCTAGGCTACCATACGAAGAAATCAGGAATTAAATACAATTTAGAGGGTTTACCTATAGTGTGCCAATGACAAAGAAAAGCCCCAAATCGAATGATTTCCCTTGCTAGCCAAACTCTCCAAATTATCCTAAAACTGATTTTTCTCTCCATGAACAGAAAATAGAGGAGGATTAGACTCTAATGCAAGAAACTAGAGTCCAAAAGGAATTAAAACGAATTAGTTATAAATTTGGGAAGATGGATAATACCTTTCCTTTCTAAAAGTTGATTCAATACAAAAGAGGCAAGAACAAAGGAAAGAGAGACTTTATAGGGGGATTACCAATGTGGTCGGCCACTATAGGAAGGAATTAGGGTTAGGATTTCACTAGTGGGCTTTGGGCCAAGTTTCAATGGTCATGAAAATTGTTACGACCCGCTCTCGAATAATCGGACACAAGTCGGACACGCCCAGCCTTCGTCGTTAGACACGACAAAGTAAGCTGTACCAATTTAGGGAAATCTAACCAGATAAACATGACAAGTACAAATCACAGCATCTATAAACGTATCCCAAAAATAAAGTACATGTCTCAAAGTTATTACTTTCCAGCAAAATGAAAGTAAAGTCTAATAGTCTCAAAATACAAAAAAAATATAAACTACTAAAGTAAAGTGCTAGGCTTCCTCGGCCTCTAAGTCTAGAGCAACTCCAGCTGGCTTTACTGCATCTACAGGCTCTCGGCCATAATAGTTATCACACTGTAGCCCCTCTTCCCAGAATTTTGATAATATATTTTATTTATTTATTTATTTTAATTAAATGATAATTTTTAGAATTTTTATAAATAATTTTTTAGTTAATTATTACGGTAGATGACTTTAACCATGGTAGAGTTTTGAAGTACAAAACGACTAGAAAATGTGGCACAGATAGTGCGATGGCGTGCTTCGACTAGTGTATTAGCCCTGGTAGAGAAGGCCCAGCCATGAATGTGTCCTAACTAGGAAAACCAGGCCAAATTATGACTTAACCCTTACCGAAGATTTTATTTATTATTTAATTATATTATTGAATTTTAGCAAACTCGGTTGTACCAAACCTGTCCAGATTGGGCCAAGTCAAATCCAAGCCCAGGTAGACATATAGTGGGACCAAATACGACGTTGTAGACATGTTTGGTAAATGCAAATATTTTTTGTATATATATTTTTAGGAATTGGCAATTATTTTCTAAATATTTGTTATAGGTAGATTATAGGTATTATTATTGTTAAATAGTATTTTACAAAATTTGTATGACCTTCTGGAGCCAGATAAGTAGTGTGCATGTTGTATCCATCAGAAACGAATATTGGACAATTTTAATTGTTATTAGGATTATTATTATCATTAATATTACTTTGTTGTTCTTAAATGATAACGATTTATATTTATTAAATCATTTATTATATAAATGATATGTGTATATGTGTGTATATATATTTCTATAAATAAGACATTATACTATGAATATATATATTATTAATATTTTTGGCTAACTGAGTATTTACTGATACGTATATACGAGGTGTGTAGATATGGATGTGTATATATACATATATATATTGATAATATTTGATATAAATATTCTCGAAGTGTCATAGCATTTTATTAAAAATATTTTATAGTTTATTTTAAAATTGGAAGTATCATATTATATATAAATAGATATATGAATAAATATATATGTGTGTGTAAATATGGTTATATATATAAAGAGTTATAACTATATATATATTTTATATATATATATATATTTTATATATATATATATATATATATATATATATATATATATATATATATATATATATATATATATATATATATATATATAATATAAAATTATATATATATATATATATATTTCTTATATATATATATATATATATATTTTATATATATATAAAAAATTATATATATATATATATATTTTATATATATATATATATATATATATATATATATATATATATATATATATATATATAAGAAAATATATATATATATATATATATATATATATATATATATATATATATATATATATATATATATGTGAAGAAAGGAGTATATATATAAAAAATAAAACAAAACCATTTACCAAAACAGCCGAGCCTATTCCAGGCCGAGCCGACCCATAGCAGCAGCTGACCCGAGCATTGAACCCGAGCTCTAAAGGGCCCAACCCGAGAGTAAAAACTCCAGACCGCTCTCTTATATATGCGCAAGGAGGAGTTTTCGTCGACAACCATTAAACCCTAACACCGCCACCACCCATCCTGCGAGCCCTAGAGGCCTTGACCACGGCGCCATCCTGCGCTCCGCCATCGGCCGGCCAGGCGCGGGTACCCACGTGCGTGTAACAGAAGTGACAGCAGCAATGGTAGGGCGAAGAGACGACTTTGTAACGCGTTTTCTCGGTGCTCGATCGATCATTGTTCAATCAGTCACTTCAGGTATGATGACAACATATACGCTTTCCAATCCCTTTAATTGGTTTTTATTTAGACGAATTAGGTCGTCCAGAAAGTCGACACGAACCTTGCCGAAAAACTGTTCTTGAACAGTTCATAGAACAGTCCCGATACCCTATTTGGAAGGCCGACTATTGGCAAACCACTAGGGGTTTTAGAAAAATATTTAAATACAGTCCTAAAGAACCAATAGGGCTTCGAATTCCTTTTTGCAGAATCAGATTTTGTTGACTGTGCGTCGAGAAATCGGATTTCTAAATTGGCAAAAAATCTGTTTTCAAAATATTAAAATAATTGAAAAACTCTTCGATACGACGTGCGTCCCGCCAATTCGGGCGACGTGGTCGCGAACTGAAAGCAACGAAAGGTGTGTAATGACTTCGTAGACGTGTGGGCATTGACGGAATTCAAATTGGTTGCGCGTGTGCGACGAATTTGATGTGTATCCGTCGAAATTCACCGTATCGGTCTCTGTGCAAATTTCTCAATTGCTTTGTGCACGCTCGTCACTTCGAGACAAAACTTACGCCAACAGGACCGTATCATTTTTTTGGTCATGTATACCAAGTTTGGTCCGATTCTGAGACAATTGATTGGATCACCGTTTTGCGGATCCTACGGTCCGATTCAACGGGCAATTTTGTTCACAGCCCACCGGAATCCAAAACTGGACATACCGTTGGATTCGTATCATCAAAACAAATTCGTAGACATGTAGTTTGATGACTTTAGAGACCATTGACTCTGTCACGCTTTTCGGTGCAAAGCGGATCCAACGGTGGACATCATTTTGGCCCAAAATTACCATTTTGCTCCTGTGTCCAGAATTGGACTTAAGGACAGACAATTCTAGCTATTTTGACTATTATGAGAACAATGGTACTGTTTATTTCAGCATCTGGAGACTGTTGTATGAGTTTGGACTATTGTGGTATACTGAGTGGGTTGGATTATCGGTTTTACCAGCAAAGGACCACAGGCTAGTACAGTTTATTGTTTGTTTTTAGTATTAATCTTTACTATGCATCAGTATTTAGTCGATAGATATGTGATTTCAGTTTTATGTTGATTTTGTTCCTTGTTGTGTCGGGAGGGTGAAGTACCAACGATGTGTGATCTGACCTTAGACAATGTAGATAGTGATTTATTATTGCAAAGTAGACAGTGTAAACAGTAATTTATTAGTACAAAATAGACAGTATAAATAGTGATTTCTTTATTACATTATTCAATGTAGACAGTGTAACTTTATACAATATAGATAGTTTAACTTTAGACAGTGTAGACAGTGTCACTTTAGACAGTGTAGACAGTGTCGTGTAATTATCCCGAGACCGATCACATATCAAAGGTATTTCAGTCAGTCTGTCGGTGAGTACTTTCTTGCATTTTATTTACTGTTTTCGATATTTAGTTTATTTCTGTTTCTTCCGTTTATTTTTATAAATCATATGTCTAAAGGCTAACCTCTGTCTTATAGTCATTTTCATATATTGAAACTGCATTCAGTGAATTGTACTCGTTCCATTCCTGACTAAAAACCAATATTTTTCAGGTTAGCCACGGATTCACTTAGCCTGGGGAGTTCGAGTGTACATGCAGACGAAAAGCCTAGAGACTAGCTAGATAGATGAGTTGTAGTCATTCCAATAGTTGTACGAGTTTATATTTTCTGCAAATGTAAAACTTATGAATATTGTAAGTTAAATTAGTTTCTGTGAATGAGCATTGTGTTATTTATTTTGATCATCATGGCCGTGACAGAGTTCTACCGCCGACTCTGCGGCTTAGGCTGGCTTGGACACGTCTCGTATCTGAAAAAAATGGGTGCGGGTCGTGACAAGTTGTTGTGGTCGTGACACACACAAAGCCTCCATCTCACCTGCAACATATCCTAGTCAGGAGTGAAGCAAAGTACAGTTCTAGGTAATGAACAAGAACATCATGATATGGAAAATAAGTACAAGAGAACATAAATAGGAAGTACAGGAAATGAACATGAAAGTACAGGAATGTAAAGTACAGAAAATATAAAGTACAGGAAATGTAAAGTACAGGAATGAAACTATAATCCTGAAATACAAGACATGACAAGTGCACCATGTTTGAAATACAACTAACCTATGTGACCGGCTGGGGTGAGTACAGGAGCATGTACAGGAGTACATGAATATCGTTATGGCTTAGGGCCCGCGTGCACGATGCGAGGCCTAAGCTATCTACATGAATATAGTAAACGGGTTTGGTCACATAGCTAGTGTATTTCCCCACCCGACACAAGTAAGTACAAGAACAGGAAAGTACATGGGTACAAGATATCATGTCATGACATATCACAAGAAGAGTACAAGATATGTAAATGCACAAGACCGTAGAAAAGTTCTTGCCTTGCTCCGGAAAAGTACGGGTAATGAATAGAGCTGGATGTCTTCATGTTTTAAAAATGATTACAAGTTGACTATTTCCTGAACAATTATTCCCTTAATTTATTTATTTGCTAAGAATTAACTTCCATTCTCTCATTTTATCCTAAGGATCAAACATCTACTATTCTTATGAAGTTGTTAGCAAGCAATTAATTAATCCTTAGGAAAGTATTAAAATTAGTTAGTTTTCTTTTTAAAAACTATTATAACAAAAGTAGAATGAGTATATAGGCAATATATTTTTTTTTGAAATGTATGAAAAGTTTATGCTTGGCCAAAACTCATATCTCAGAAATCAAGAAAGAACTTAACATAAGACTAGTAACTCTTGTAAAAGTTATGGTTAGCAACAGCTAGGAAAAATAGCAACACAACTCTTATTCTCCTATCAGTTTGGTCCCAAGCAGCAACAGCTCAGATACAACTCGCCAAGTCTTCTTCAAAACAAAATATTAAACTCTACAAACTCAGCCTGCTAATCACAGTCCCAAGTATGATACACTCTCTGTGACATAACCCAAAGACAAATATTCTAATTCAAGTATATATATATATGAGAAAACCCATCAGCTATTCAATTATGAACTCATCCCATCCCTGGCACCGCAATTCATACCAAATATATACAAAATATTTTGAAATAATATACAACCCAATCGAATATGTAATACGAACCAACCCCCGCCTCAACTCGGTAAATCTTTGCTCCGTTATTGAAACCACATATGCCAAATGAAAATGAGTGCAGCAGACACGCACCCAACATCGGACACGACCCGAACTCAACACGAACAGCATAAAAATCCGGACACGGTCCAACCTCCAAAGTGCAGACACGAACTCGACCGCCACCAAACACGAACACACAACCCGTATTACAATCGAGTATTCAAAAGAAACTGAAATAAGGAAATAAGTATTTACCTGGTTTCGATTGTTGACAATGCTCGATAGAATCGGACATGAATCCAACAATGTACTGAAGCAATACTACACACAACTCACACATAAAAATTTAAATTAATAAGCAAATCGGCTCCTCAAATTCTGAGACTCTAGAAGAGGAATTTAAATAACCAGAATCGATTACATACCAGCGGTGGAGTCTCGAACACAGAGTACTCAAAATCAATCAAGCCACGAAAAATCTAATATAAATATATAGTTTAACTCACGATCTATAAAAACTCTACTGATCTAAACTGAAGCTTAAAGTGGAGATCAACTCACCGAAATTGAGTTGAAAGAGAACAATTCAGCTGAACTTCGGAAGGATCCGATCCCTGTCCCTTCACTCAATGCAGGGAATAGCCGATCGATTTGATCGACCAAAACTAAAAGAAGGAAAAACTCAATTTGAGTCCAGATCTGTAGATCTGAGGATCTAGAATAAAATTTCTTGAAAAATAAAACAACTCACCTCTACGACACAGTCGGATCCGCTCTCATCGAAAGGATCGATCGAACGTCAATTGTTCAAGAGAAACCCTGCCGCTACGTCACTCGAACTCAGTCCTCGGGATCTCGGTCATCATCGCCATCAGTCGCCGGAAGATCCGCATCGAAGCCGCGCTGTTGCTGTCGGAGATGAAGCTTAGTCGACGAAATGGATCGTCGTCGCCGTTAGATCGTCGGAGTAGCAGAAACCATAGCCGCGGTCGCTATCTCCGATGATCCCACCGGAGTTAAGGTTAGGGTTTGCCGGCTGGAAATGGAATTGGGCGAGCTCTCGAGCGATCAGCTCAAGAGAGGAATGGAGACTGAGAAAAAAATGAGGAAGTCTTCTCTCTCCTCAATTCTGAATACTAAAAAATAGAAGTTTTACAAATAACCCCCCCCCCAGTAAATAGTCTTTATGCAAAGAGCCCCCTTTCCTTTTTACTATTTGCAGGATCTGATAAAATCAGTTAAAAATTTGAAAATTTATGTGGGGACCACTAAGTTAGTTATAACAAACTTTCAAATTTAAATTTCTGCTCCTAAATAATTTTCCTCCAAAACTCCAATTATCATTATTCAAAAATATTTACTAAAATTATAAATAATCAACCTTACTCAAATCAAACTTGTGATGATTATTAGAAATTCTTAAAAAAATGGAGAAGTGGAGTTACAGAAATCAATTCATGAGTCAAAAGCCTATGAACCTAATCATTTATCCTCCTATTTGAAACTTGGTTCTAAGTGACCTAAATTGGTTTGACTTAAGTTAGACTAGGGTCCCACCATGCTAATCAAGTCACCATAGCTAGAGTCAACATCTAGGTTAGTCTCCAAAGTCTCAACTAACAAAAGTCAAAAATAATAATCATCACTTCAATAATTCAAAATAAATTCAAAATTTATAAAATGACCAAAATACCCTCAAGCTAAAATATGGTAGTGACAAATGGACCCTAAACACCTGTTCCTGCACCTCTCCTTGGACAGTAATCACACGAAGGTCTGGGCCAGAGGCACTTGTAAGATAGATACTCACGTCATAAAAATTGTCAAATGGCCCCCGGACATTAGCATTAAAGAAGATTCTGAGATCGTCTCAACATGGGTCACACTCCCGAATCTGCCCCTTATCTATTTTGCCCCCGTAGGACTGAGAAGGATAGCCAGCTCCTTCGGAACGTATGTGGCATCGGCAGAAGAAACTCGCACCCTCTCCAAAAGAAACTATGCTAAAATCTATATGGAACTCGAATATTGAGGGACCTCCCCAACCACATCCAAATCTCGCTCAGCAACAAGACACACACCCAACAAATTCTATATGACAACAACATCCTCTTCTGCAAACACTGTCGCATGCGCAGCCACTCTACTGAGTATTACTTCCATGCAAACCCAACATTGAAGAAAAAAATAATTCGAAAGGTGGCACAAGCCCAAAAGCCCAGGAAACCCCCACAAACACCCCTTCTACCCCTACCCAACTCCCACATCCGATTCGAAGCCAGCATCGACAACCCTCTTACACAAGAATAAGACTCCCAGAGAAGAGCCATTGTCCCATACAGTCCCCCAGGCATCAATCTCACCAACAAATTCAAGACACTGGCTTCAGAGCTTACAGATGATCCTCAAGGCACCGAAGAACACATAGCTGCTACTACCTCGGAAGAGAAAACTGGAAGCTGCGACGACATTGAAAGGGAGGCAGACGCAGAACACATAACTACAGAGACCCCTTCGGCTGTGACAGACAAGGACGACCCCCATCCCTCCGACACAGTCACCCCTAATATATTACAAAATGTGGCCAACATTCGCGCAGATGCTTTGGCCATCATCGGCCAAGCACCGGTCGCCAGGTTGCAACAAGGGTTAAATGCCGGAATCACCGACACGAATAGCTTCTTCGGAGCCGTGGCAGAAATAGTCGGAGAAGTCTACTTGCATCCGAAGGAGGAAACGGATCCCACTATACAGGGGGACAGAAAGGCAGCTAACGACACAAAAAAAATTACACAAAACTAGTGTTATATGGGGCACGACTAGGACCACAAGATCCATCGCTAAACTAAAAAAAAAACAACCAGCAACCTCAATGCTTAACATTCTATCCTGGTATAGAGCCTGAAAATCAAGTTACGCCCTAAACATACTAATCAGTGATCAAGTTTCTCCCCAAAGATCAGGTTACGCCTGATATCAGACTGTGCCCAGTCTTATTGTGCCAAAATCTACGTGGCGTCTGACACTTAATGGCCATCATTACCTGACAGCACTGACAACAGACACCACAGTGAACGAGAAAAATCTCTTTGAATCCCGTGAATTATGCCGCTCAATGAGTGTTGGTAGACAGCTGTTCTGTACACTTCGTAAGTTGTGCCTAGGCACAATCCAGACAAAATCTTTAGTTGCGCCTAGGCGCAATCTGAATGACTTCAGCTCAAAAGCTGTCACGTGTCTAGGCGCGGCTCAATCAGACACAGTTGACCGAAGCTCGCGTAACCTGATGAAGTTGAGACAACTTACATTCTAAAGCAGGATGACGTGGCACACATGCCCCTAATCTTTCAAGACGTGACTACTATCCTGTACACGACCACGCGCATCTCAATCACATGATGCCACGCGTCTAAATACAGTTAGTACACGACTTAACAACTGAATGAAAGTTGGCGCAATAGGAGGTTGGCGCAACCTAATGTGGCACAATCCAGCCTCGCACACATCAGAATAACTGCTAAAACATTTCTTTTTTGAACTCTATAAATAGAGTTTCCAATCATTCTGAAATCATCAGATACATACGCACAGAGATCAAGAACTCTGGCAAAATTGTTGCTGCATTCTCCGGAGGCTACAGTCTTCAAGTTCACATAGTCCAAAGGATAAAGTGATCGTCTTCTGATCAGATTCCTACAGTTGTACTTCTCCAGAATTCATTATACTTTGTACTATTCATTTTTTTTAGTTTGGAATAAACTTTTTTATTTTTTGCAAACAAAATGGAGACTCTGCTGGGGACGACTTTCTCCTCCGATGAGAAGGTGGCAACTCAATGTGACACAGTATCGATCGGCAAGACACAGAAGATGCTGGTTTTTCAAGTCAACCAGACAGCCTATGAGGATATTATTAGCACCAAGAGCAACAAGCGTACAGCGGCTATCGCCAAAAAAGGACTGTGTGGGCTCCTAAATCTTCTATGGTCACTGTTGCCCAGGCACAACCTGGGTGTTCAGTAGCCAAGACATAGTCTGTCTCGGCGGCTCAGGTACAGCTTGCTTCTGTTGCCCGTGCGCAACCTATTCATCTTGCTGCCCACGCGCAGTCTACTATTCTCTTTACTGCCAAGGCACAGTCTGTTCAAGCCATCATTGAGGGACAGTCTACCCATATTGCTTCCAAGGCACCATCAGTAGCCTATAGGACTATGGCATAACCCAAGCAATTAGCACCTCAGGCACAGTCTGCTACTCTGGCGCAACTCAAGGAAACTAGTCTTTTGGCTATTCCCTCTTCTAATTCTCAAGTTCTGAACTTGGAGAATCAATGTTCTAGTGCTAACACTAGACAGAACAAAGGGAAGACTCCTTTGACACTTCCTCAATTGGCGCAATCTGTGCCTAAAATGGTCTCACGACAGAACAAAAGGAAAGGCTTCTTAGCTGACCCTTCATAAAATGAAGGAAAGCACCCTTTGGTCTTTTCTCAAACTTTCCTGGTCTATGACTCAGAGGAAGATCTATCAGATTCTATTCCTTTAAACAGAGGTCTTCGGATATCTGACATTGAAAAGAATACTGACCAAAGAGGTATCTTACCTACCCCTATGGGGTTTGGTCAAGACCTTCCAACCTTGCAAATTTTAAAATCCAAGCAAGAAAAATTGAGGGTATCATGAACAGAGACACCTGGAGCAGAATTTTTAGATTTACGTACTTATCTCAATAGGCGTCAACCAGTATCAACTTTGGCAAAACGTAAGAACCCTATGCCAAAGGCCAATCTGTACCAAAAGCCAAAGTTTGAAAAGAAAGACCCAACCACCTATGCTAATGAGTTGAGTACATCTTTGTACACTCAGGGAACTAAACATTTGAAGAATAGGAGACATGTTCCTAACATTATTAAGGAATATGTTTTTCCGACTTCTTTTCGTCCTGTAGTTGTAACTGATTTGCGGCAACGTCTTACACAAAGACAAAAAATTACAGGAATGTCTCCCTCACCTCCAAATCGTGCTTCAAATCGTCACTGTCTTCATGAAGTCGTCATCAACTGTTGTTGTCAATCGGCTCGACGATCTGTCTTCGATCGTCTGAACTATGCTTCAACTCCTGAACATATAATAGAAGACGAAGATGAGCTATTATATGCTTATGTCAACATGACTTCTCAAGATACTAGGGGTAGAAAACGTCCAAGACGTAATGCATCCCATAATCCTAGTCAGCAATACTTAGATCGGATCCATGCATCCAATGAAGGTGTCTTTCAATACACTAGATCGAGGAATCGACATTTGAACCAAGGTGTCTTTAATCAAGAAGATCTCCCCATCACTCATGTAGGAGAAGACACTTTCTCAAAGTTTGATGCAGATAGTGAAAGTTCTGAACAAACTATCTCATCAATAGCAGCAAGAGAAGTGACGACATATACCGTTACGGAAGATCAAGATGCTTCTAGTTCAGCCAATCAAGAACAACGAATTGCTGCACTAGAGGACAAGTTGAAGACCATGGCAGAGATGGTCGCTAGCATGCATACTATAATCGTGGCTCAACACACAGTGCCACCGGTTATAAACCCAGCTACAAATCCAGAGCTTATAGCATCTTTCTTACCTGTTAGTCTAGGGGTGCCACCTCCTCAGGTTGCTTCAGTACCAATTCAAGTTGATCCCAGTCAGTCTGGTGCTGGGGGTGATAATTATCATGCTGTTTCGCCTCCTAACACTTCTAACCAGCCCACCAATTCTCAAACAACATGGGATGCAAATAAGGCTGTAAAACTTCTGCGTACTCAGTTTAAGGCCTTCAAGCAGAAGGATGGCCTACAAAGATTGGGCATAAAGCAACCATATCCAACAGAGTGGAAGGAGGTTCCATTTCCTCCTAAATATAAGCTCCCAACCATCATGCTGTTTGATGGCAGCACTTCTCCAAGTCAGTACATCAATCATTTTAAATTGATGGCTGATCAATTACAGCCAAATGATGCTCTCCTTACCAGAGTGTTCGTCGGTTGTTTAGCTGGCGCAGCATACAACTGGTATCGTAGCCTGCCTGATGGCTGTATCACTTCTTTTGCAGGTTTCAAGCAAATGTTCTTGGGACGATTCTGTGAAGGAGTCAATGACATGACGATGTCTGCCCTCATTAAGATTAAATAGAGGCATAATGAATCCACTGAGAGTTTTATTAAAAGATTCCGTCGAGAGGCACTCAAAATGCCTTTAGGAACTCCATCTGCTGTAATAATAGACACTTGCAAATCAAACTTGTTGCCTATTATCAGTATGTGGACAGGATCTACACAATTCCAGGATTGGCCTTCTTTCATTGTCAATGCCAAAGCAGCCGAGGTCAGTACCGAAAAGTTCAAACAGTTAGGAGTCCAAATGACTCATCCTAACCAAGATGAACATTCTACACCCGGGGGTAGTAATCGCCAGAATAACCGTAAGAGTAAAGATACATTGGCCATTAATCTTAAAGACAAGGAGTCTTTGGCTGTCAATGTCACTCAGACGGCATCCACGCCATCAGCACCATCACAGAAGACAACTCGTCCAAAAGAAGAGTATTCTTTTGATGAAGATGATACTTTAAGCATATTCGATTGCTTGATCAAAAGCAATAAGCTTCAGCTTCCAGAAGCAAAACGACCAGAAGAAGTAGGTAAAACTGATCACCCTAAATACTGTGTTTATCACAGATTTATAGGGCATCCAACCAGAGCATGTTATCTGCTCAAGGGTAAAATCCAGGAGTTGGTCAACTTTGGAGCAATTACTCTACAACATGACAAGAAAACGGTGACTGCTAATACAGTTTCTCTATAATTCGGTGATTTTCCACCGTAACTTGTGTAAGATGGTGTTGTCCCCATTCCAAGGACTACTCTTGAGATGGTGAATCTCCCACCTCCTCAAAATAAAGGTCTTGTTCCGCTGTCAACTGACAGATGAGAGATTATGTGGATTCACCCAGATCTGGTAGCAGAATTTGAAATATCTTCCTCTTCTAAGCAAAAGAAGCATACCAGATCTAAACCCAAGAACTGCAATATGGTATCCTTTGAACCAGTAACAGAAGAAGAAATTCTAATGAGCACTAGATCAGGGAAACCGTATCTTCGGGAGTATTTCGAAAATCAAGAGAACCCTGCTCCATCTCTTGATGTTTCTCCTTCATCATCTTCTCCAGGCGAGAATATACCATCCATATCCTTGCCGGTGGTCGAACCATCTTCTCCTAAACCAACAGCAGCAGACAAAGGGAAACAACCTGTCCGCTTTGATAAAGCATCGAAGAAGTCCTTATCTCTCAGACTTGAGAAGCCATATAATTTTGACATATTGGCTCAATTGGCCAATACTCCAGCAAGATTGTTAATCTTTGAAATCTTACTTCTCTCAAAAGAGACTCGAGAGACGTTAAGTAAAGCCTTGATGCAGGCTGACGCTTGTCTTACTCTTCTCAAAAAGCCTAAAAAGGAGCCAGTAAGCTGTGCACATTGTCATAGTGTATTTGAATTAATGCCCAATATCACTTTTACACAAGATGGCATGTTGTTAGAAGATAATCGTCATGATCGTCCTCTCTATTTTACGGGGTATGCGGACACCATAAAAGTAGATCACATTCTGATTCACCCAGGGTCCGTACTTAGCATCATGTCGAAGTCTTTACTGGATGCTTTGAAGATCCTAGTACATAACTATTATACGACTATTACTACCATCCTGGAGTTTAATCAAGGAAGAAGTGAACCTTTGGGAAAGATACGCCTAAAACTTCAAATTGGCAATCTTTGTACAAAGGTAACTTTCTATGTTATTGACAATCATAGCTCATACAACGCTTTGTTGGGAAGGTCACTCCTTTATGAACACAATATTGTACCCTCTACGCTCCACCAATGTTTTAAATATATGGATGGTAATGGAGAAGTCCAAAAAGAGGTTGCAGATCTGAATCCTTTCAAAGGGGTTGAAGCATACTGCAACGATTCTCGTATGTACAAGGAAAAATTTATAAATATAGTACTAGCAATAGACACGGATGAAGAACAGAAGAGTGTGCCAAATGATACTCTGGTGATTTTTGTCAAAGGACGCACCTCATGTCCTCAGTCTTCCAAACCACTGACTATCTATCTTCCTTTCCATGAGAAGCAGCCCAAGGGTGATAGTCGAAAACAAAGGGAGCTTACCTCTTCTGAGCCGCTTGTAATCGATCTTCGTTGTAAGAAGCTCCCTCCTCCTTCTCATTTTTCTTCTCTCCCTCTTGTCATCAATCTAATTAAGCCTGCTAAGGCTAAAGTTCCTGTTGTAAATGATGGTGTAAAAATCAATAAAGCATCTCCTTTGTAGTATACTGATGTCTTTTACTATACTCAGTGTTATTTAGATATGCTAGATAACTTTAAACCACTTACAATAGAAGTCGTATCATCTCTGCGAAATGTGGTATCATTGGATTCAATACAAGAGTCGTACTTCTTAGTACCGTCTCGAAAGAAAGATAAAAAGCCTATATTCTTCAACAAAATAGAGGAATCAAAAATTATGCTCTATAATGATAATAGAGATGATACATGAAGGCTACAATTACGCTGCTATAGTCCACAATCCAAAGCCATCATCCGTAAAATAGGCTATGATTTCAGAACAGGCCTCAACAATGGTAAAGAAAGGCGGACTCCCCTTCGTATTGCTGTTCCAAAAGAAAAATCACAACAATACCACAGTAAATCGAAGCGATGACTAGGTTATGCTTCACCACTTCCAACTCCAGAACCTTCTTAATCTGATAAAAAAGAATGATCTAACTCTTCTGATTCTATTTTATGGGATGCTGACACCAGCATTGGTCATGTTCATAGGGTGATGGTATCTTCTAACATGGTGTCTGCCGAATTCTCGGAAGACGATGAAGATAACATTGAAGAAGCTTCTGAAGTGGACCCTTGGCCACAAAAGATGGAAAATTAGTGGAAACTTTATTTCAAACAACGAGAACCACCTACTGAGGATCAACTAGTCCAGATCGATATTGGAGAGGAGGGTGTATCACGACCAATCTTCATTAGCAAAAATCTCCCAGAGGATGATAAACAAGAGTTAATTCATCTTATTCATGAATATATTGATGTCTTCGCCTGGAGTTACGAAGATATGCCGGGATTAGATCCTCAAATTATAACTCACAAGCTTAACATTCTGCCAAATGCTAAGCCGGTCAAACAACAACAACGGCAATTCAAGCCTGAAATAATGGATACAATTGATGATGAAGTCAAAAAGCTTATAGCTTGCGGTTTTATCAGAGATGAACAGCATCCTGACTGGATAGCCAACGTTGTACCTGTTCTGAAGAAGACCGGAAAGGTTCGAGTTTGCATAGACTTTCGGGATCTCAATGATGCTTGCCCTATAGACGAGTTCCCTCTCCCAATTACTGATGTCATGATCGATAATACATGTGGATTCGAACGAATTTCTTTTATGGATGGGTTTTCTGGATATAATCAAATCTGGATGAATCCTGAAGATGAGAAACATACTTTATTTTGTACTCCTCGGGGTGTGTATTGTTATACGGTCATGCCGTTTGGTCTTAAGAATGCAGGTACAACTTACCAGCGGGCTATGAGTACTATTTTTTGCGATCATCTGCGAACGACTGTCGAATGCTATGTTGACGATATTGCTGTCAAAAATTGTCTCAAGGAAGATCATATTCAAGATTTAAGAACTATCTTCAATCTAATGCGCCAGCATCAACTCAAAATAAAACCCACCAAGTCTTTCTTGGGTGTCTCTAGTGATAAGTTTCTCAGCTTCGTCATTACCTCTAAGGGTATACACGTTGATCTCGAGAAGATCAAAGCCATTCAAGAGATGTGTCCTCCACGCAACCTAAAAGAGCTACGAGGATTCCAAGGTCGACTTGCGTACATCAGACGCTTTATTTCAAATTTATCTGGACGTTGCAGACCATTTACTCAATTAATAAAGAAAGGTGTTTCTTTTGTTTGGACGGAAGAATGTCAACTAGCATTTGACGATATAAAGCGGTATTTAATGAGTCCACCGGTTCTTGTACCACCGATTTCAGGAATACCTTTTTTAATGTATGTCTGGGAAATAGATCATTCATTGGGAGCTTTGCTGGCTCAAAAGAACAAGGAAGGTAATGAACAAGCCATCTACTATCTTAGCCGAACGATGATTGGAGCTGAACATCGTTATAGTCCGGTAGAGAAGGAATGTTTAGCCTTAATATTTGCTGTTCAGAAGACAAGACATTATATCATAGGCCAAACTATTCATGTCATATCCCGAGTCAATACTCTTCGAGTCTTAATAAAGAAGCCAAGTACACTCATTTCTAGGCTTGCCATATGGGCCATATTACTAGCACAATATGATATGGTTTATGTTCCTCAAAAGTCTGTAAAAGGCCAAGCACTTGCTGACTTCTTAGCATCTCATCCTGTCCCTGTGACATCTAAACTCTATGATGAGATTTCGGACGAAACATTAGAATCAAATATGATTCAGAAGAATTTTCTACCTGGAGGTTGTTCTTTGATGGAGCTTCTAGAATTGGACCTGGAGGTACCCTTGTGGCTGGAGTAAGAATTGTTCTTGTTTCACCCGATGGATTAACTATTCAAAGGACCTATTCTTTAGATGAATCATGCTCTAACAATGTGGTAGAATACAATGCCTTGCTCATTGGACTCAAATTAGCCAAACAACTGGAAATCGAATATCTTGAAGTATATGGCGACTCTAAACTGATTGTTAATCAGGTTAGAGGCATATATGAAGTTCGACATCAAAATCTAGTACCATACCATAAAGCAGCAACCAAGATAGCTTCTTCATTCAAAGGGTTCTTCATCGAATATGTACGTCATACATGCAATACAGAAGTCGATGCCTTAGCTAACCTAACTGCGGTATTGGCAGTTCCAGTCAAAAGACAACAGATGGTTGTTATCTCTAATAGAAAACTATTTTGTGTTGAAAATAACCACAACATTGAATTCAGCAACTTAACTGAAGTCAACGTCACTTGCGAGGACTAGAGAGCACCTTTCATTGATTTAGCAGTACATGACATCTTGCCAGAAGATCTTAAAGAAGCTACAAGTATCCGTCGTCGATCACTTTAATTCTATTATAATCATACTACTAAAATACTCTATCGAAGAACTTTTAATGGATTACTCTTGAGGTGTCTCGCTGGTGATGAAGCAAAACAGATATTACGTGAAGTTCATGATGGTGTTTGTGGAGCACATCAACCTGGTCCTAAACTACAGGATCGTATTCGACGTATGGGCTACTACTGGCCTTCTATGGTATCAGATGCTATTGACTATGAAAGGAATCGTGCATGTCAGATTCATACAGATTTTATTCACCAACCATCGGAATTTCTTCATCCGACTGCTGCCTCATGGCCTTTTGAAGCTTGGGGCATGGATATAATTGGCCCTATCAATCCTCCTTCATCTAAAGGGCATCGGTTCATCTTAGCTATTACCGATTATTTTTCCAAGTGGGCAGAAATTATACCATTGGCTGAAGTTAAAACGAGTAGTGTCATCAACTTCATCAAACATCATGTGATATACAGATTTGGTGTCCCTCACCAAATCATCCATGATAATGGACCATAATTCATCAGCCAAAAGTTTAATAAATTCTGTGATGACAACATAATCAATAATATTGCCTCGACGGCCTATAATCCTGCGGCTAACGGGTTGGCTGAAGCATTCAACAAGACCATTATCAAACTCCTCAAAAAGTTTGTCCCTATCAACAAATGTAATTGGAGTGATAAACTTGGAGAATACATGTTGCACTACTGTTCGTAATACTACAGGTTGCACACCTTTCTCTAGTATATGGATGTGAAGCTGTCCTACCCCTGGAAATTCAAATTCCATCATTGAGGATCGCTATTGCTTACGAACTTACTACATAAAATAATGATCGTCTTCGGCTTCAAGAGTTGGAGGCGCTCGACGAGAAAAGGTTACTGGCTCAACAGCATATTGAACTTTATCAAGCCCAGATCTCAAAAGCTTTCAATCGCAAAGTCAGAGTGCGGACATTTCAAGAAGGCGAGTTGGTTCTTACAGTCAGACGTCCTATGACTATGACACATATGAGCAAAGGCAAGTTCGAAACAAAATGGGAAGGGCCGTATGTGGTAAATAAAGTCTTCTCCAATGGAGCCTATAAATTAACAGATATGGAGGATAGAGTTGTTATGATGCCAATCAATGGCAAGTTTCTTAAGAAATATTATGTATAAAGACAAAATGTACTTTATTTTAGAAACATGATGTAAATAAAAGTTCATTTTATTCATAAAATTTCATAAATATTAAGGACGGGGAGGAGGCCCTGATCCTTCATGATTAAATACATAGTTTGCCAACAGTTCAAACATCTCATTGTCTGAACTCACAAGAAACTTGCAGGCAGCCATCCTTAACGCCTCTTCTGCGGCAGTCTTCCTAAGTTCCACTAACTTAGAGATCAAATCTTGTCCTGGTGCAGGAGGAACAGTTGATCCTTCGCCTCTTCTTTTCGAGAAGGCACATGAGGCTCAGTAGGGGGCATCTCGATTTTTTTTTCGATCTTCGGAGCAAGTAAATCTTTGGAAGACATTTTTGTACAGAAGGGAAATCGATTGACAATATCTACAAAAGTTTTGTTCTATTTATAGACAAAACAAATAGATAATCAGCCTCGAGAACTGATGCAACTTTTTGGAAAGAAGCACAACTGTTCGTTCATTTATAACTGTTCATTCATTTATAACTGACCATTCATTATCCCTTCTCTGAAACTGACATGACTATTCACTCATTTATTCTTTTTCTCGAGAGTTTGAACGACCATTCATTCATTCAATGTCTCTCCCTTAAAAATCGAAGTGACTGATTACTCATTCATTTGTCATAATGAGAATCCATGTCTCTGAATTCCAAATAGCCACGTTAAACAACTTGCCACATTCGTATTCTCTCTGTACCCTGTTATCTATGTCAGCATATCAAAGTTGAATTATAAAATGGAGAATAATGAGACAGTCATTTCTTTATTCCTTCTTTAAAAAGCATAGATACATCTTGATGAAAATCTATTACATCTCTGATTTTCATTCTAATGAAGGTCTATTACATTTTGGATTTTTTCCATTTGATAATGAAGGTCTATTATACCTTTGGATCTTCTTATTTGTTGGTGGCAATTCCTTGTCGTCTCGACCTGAAGTAATGAGTCACACAATGGAATCAACTCTGGTCTTCTCTCTCAGAAAGATGAAAGGAGAACCACAGCGTACAGCAGCCCAAAGATGAGCTGCTGTCAATACAACTGGTGGAGAAAAGACGGCCCGCCAGGGGAACTAGGAACGAAATTACCCTTGTGATACAATTCCTAGTTCTGCGTCTCCACTATCCAACTCTCATGTATATAGGCTCTTTCTACCATCTGAGGAAGATCCTTCTTGAACATGAAGAGTCCTGAGTTGTCTGATTTGAGTGTCAGAACCACATGAGCTGTCTGATGTGAGTGTCAGAAGAATGCCTTCTGCAACATCCAAATCACCAATGCCAGTCCTGAAGAAGCTTGCTAGCCGAATCCCTACAAATATTAACAAAACAGAAAAAGTTAGCAGAATCTATCAAACAATGCGCGCTTATCAACAGGCACAAACCAGCAGTGTGCGCCTATCAACAGGCACAAACCAGCAGTGTGTGCCTATCAACAGGCGTACATCAGCACTGTATACTAATCAAACAGGTGCATATCGAAAATGTGCGCCAATCAATAGGCGCATATCTCCACATTACAAGTTGATCACACTGGCGCATGTCAACAGTACGTGCCTATGATTGAGACTAACTACTGGATCACAGTGCGTGCCTTTTCTCAGAAATAGTTAGTGTATATCAATAGTGTCTACAACATGCAGATCAATACCTATCTTCAAAAGTGGTGAGAAAGAAGAATATTCATACCATTGATTCTTCTTCGAGACTTACCGATTTTTGAAGACACAGCATACAAAAGAATAACATCAGAATGGAGTGGCGTAATTGGGACCTTGTGAGAAGCCATTTGTTTTAAGAAAGAATGAATGGCTCTTTCGTTTTGGCTATCCTTTTTAAAGTACTGAAGAAAGAAAATGTGCACGTCATTCTAGGAGCCTATTTTTGGAAAGAACTAAACTATAGGCGCTTAAGACCACATGATGGCTGCCATGTGTCTCTCAATGAAATAGTAAACAAAGAATTAGCCAAAGGCATATGACCTCGTGTGTTATTCAAAATCACAGCCACACAACATATCATAAATTTTAGATTTTATTTGCATAAAGATGGGTGGACCCCTATAGACAAGGACACAAGAAAAGAAAATAGAATTTTTGGCACGCCTAAACATTATTCTTTGTTCTTGCCTTCATCGATTTGACGAAGGGCGGCATCCAATTCCTGCATGTTGCAAATCCCCGAGCGACGTATCAGATTAAGGAATCCTTCTGAATCACTGTGCTCTTCAGAGGATGGCCCACTACTCGAGCGATTGAAGACTGTCGGGTTTAAATCGAAACAGTCTAAAAAGTTTACCGCCCTCAATGCCGGATCAGCCTCCAATAAATAAGTCGACGGCACAACATCATGTCCCACTTCAGGGGACTTGATTGTAGTGTCAGTATTTGTCTCCATCTCTTCCTTCTTGGAGGCCATTGAAGAACAGAAGTGAAGAATAAAGCATAAAGATCAACTACTACATATATATCAACAAAATGACTCTTCATATTCCTCATGGGAAACCGAAAGTCATCAATGAAACTCAAGAAGACAAAGAGGAAGTTTTGTGTTTTCGAGAAAGAGATTTAATTGTGATGACCGGTTGTTAACTGACAACTTGACTCAGTCAAACTTTTTATAAATTTAAAGTATTTTAAAACTTTGAAACGTTTTTAAGTTTTGAAAACTTTGAAGGGGGTCTTGTAGAGCCTAAAAATCAAGTTGTGCCCTGAACATACTAATCAGTGATCAAATTGTGCCCCAAAGATCATATTACGCCACTGATATGAAGCTCAGAGAACAAGCTGCGCCACTGATCAGGTTGCGCCTGATATCAGACTGTGCCCAGTCTTATTACGCCAAATCTACATGGTGTCTGACACTTAATGGCCATCATTACCTGACAGCACTGACAACTGATACCACAGTGAACGAGGAAAATCTCTTCGAATCCCCTAAATTGTACCGCTCAAGGAGAGTTGGTAGACAGCTGTTTTGTATACTTCGTAAGTTGCGCCTAGGCGCAGTCTAGACAAAATCTTTAGTTGCGCCTAGGCACAATCTGAATGACTTCGGCTCAAAAGCTGCCACGTGTCTAGGTGCGGCTCAATCAGGCACAGTTGACCGAAGCTCGCGCAACCTGATGAAGTTGAGACAACTTATATTCTAAAGCAGGATGATGTGGCGCACATGCCACTAATCTCTCAAGATGTGTCTACTATCCTGTACACGACCACGCGCATCTCAATCACATGATGCCACGCGTCTAAATATAGTTAGTACACGACTTAACAACTGAATAAAAGTTAGCGCAACAGGAGGTTGGCGTAACCTAATATGGCGCAATCTAGCCTTGCGCACATCAGAATAACTGCTAAAATAATTATTTCTTGAACTCTATAAATAGAGTTTCCAATCATTGTGAAATCATCAGATACATACGCATAGAGATCAAGAACTCTGGCAAAATTGCTGCTGCATTCTCCAGAGGCTACAGTCTTCAAGTTCACATAGTCCAAGGGATAAAGTGATCGTCTTATGATCAGATTCCTACAGTTGTACTTCTCCAGAATTTATTGTACTTTGTACTATTCATTTTTTAAGTTTGGAATAAACTTTTTGTTTTTTACAAACACCTGGAATGTTAGAAGTATCGCCAGTAAACCTACCTTGAGAAGATTAATCGGTCTCAAGAAAAGTTACAGAATTAACATCCTCGTCATCATAGAACCCAAAGTTCCCCCAAACAAACTCAAGTCCATCCAGTTGCAATTAGGATTCTCCTCGGCTATCGCCGGCTGCCATGACATTTGGATCTTATTCACGGCACATGTTGGGTGGAACATCCCATACTTTATTCCCGTTGCCTCTTGTCTGTCGTCCATGGTAGCTGCAACATTCCAGAGCGCCGTTTGCTTTGGTAAGATCTGTTGAACACACATCTAAATCACAGTAATCTACCCTGGCTCTGTGTCGACGACTTCGACACTATTACCTACAGAAAGAAGAATTCGAGGGGTCGTCCCCCCTCCGTCGGCCATTCACGACTTCACCAACTTCATTTTTAGCGCTCACATATCTCTCATTCAATTCAGCGGCAGTGCCTTTACTTGGTGCAACATGCAGGAAGGATATGAAGATAATACTCCCGGCTTGACCGTGCCCTCATCAACCCGAAGTGGGCGAACATGGAGATAATCTCCAGTCTCTTGCACCTCAATGTCATATAGTCGGATCATTCTTCTCTCCTCATTCAAGTCAGAAGCAAATCGAACCAGATCAAGAAAAGTTTTCGCTTTCTCGACTTCTGGAGCAACCACCCGTAATTCAAGAACATCATTTTTGCCGCTTGGAGGAGCACCAACACCCTCGATCCCCTTGTTCGTGTCCAGAAAAGCCCTCTTTATTTGGAGTAAGGAAGCATTCGGGGATATTTTCCAGGCCGTTCGGGTGGCTGAGGATGACGTTACTCGTGCAAAAGCCCTCTTCGCCACCGACAGATCCGCCACCGCCCGTACTTCCCTCAACCTAACTAGAGCGCTTCTAGTTTTTGCCTGAAAGTGGAAACTGAATTCTGGAAACAAAAATCCAGACTGACCTGGACAGTAAGGAGACAGAAATTCTAGCTATTTCCACGCATGTGTCAAGGATCGTAGACAACAGCTGAACCTCCACCAGATAGCTGATGAGCATGGACAGATTATCAAAGATCCCCGGGGTATCCAATCGGCAGCAGCCAACTTCTACTCCCAGCTGTTTACCAAAGATGCCATCACGAGAGATGAGGATTTCCTAGCAGCTATCCCCCGCCTTATTGATGACAGAGACAACTTCCAGATGGAGCTCCTCCCTTCAGAGCTTGAAGTCAAAGATGCGGTGTGGGCTCTTAACGAGCACAGCACCCCAGGACCTGATGTTTTTATTGGAGTCTTCTTCAGATCCTGCTGGGACATCATCAAGTCGGATATCCACGAAGCGATCATTGTATTTTTTTCAAGGAGCCAGGTACCCCAGATCTATCTCCTGTGCTAACCTGATTCTCATCCCCAAACAGAAAAACCTGAAAACCTTCAAAGACTTCTGCCCTGTAAGCTTTTTCACCTTCACTAATAGAATTATCCCAAGATCATAGCCAACCGCATGACCGAGATCCTCTCCAAAATTATTTCAGAAGAGCAGAGTGGATTTATGCGGGGCCAGAATATCTTAGACAACATTCTGATGGCCCAGGAGATGATCACATACATAAAACTCCCGGCTAGGGGTGGAAACATCGCCATCAAGCTGGACATGGAAAAGGCATACGACAGACTAGACTGGCAATTCATGATTTGGGTTTTTAGGGCCTTTGGGTTTTCGGAAACCTGGATCAACATCGTGTGGAGATCGATTAATAATTCGTAGTTTTCTACGGTGATCAATGGTCAAGCCGAAGGTTTCTTCAAATCTAGTCGAGGTGTTAGACAAGGAGATACTTATCTTCCACCATCTTCATCATTGCCACAGAAGCCCTGAGCAGAAATCTAAACAAGATGGTGGGTTCCCGGAATTTCAAGTATTTCCATACTACTAGCGGTTGTCTGATCATCACCCACCTAGCATACGCTGACGATATCCTCATATTCTCCTCTGGCGACGTCGGGTTTGTGGAGGTGGTCCACAACACGCTCCAGAGATATGCTAGATGCTCTATCTAACGCGTCAATCCCAGCAAAAGTGTCATCTATGTGCACCACAAGACCAACAGAGACCACTCATCCACCCTTGCCAGCATGACTTCCTTCTCTGTTGTGTAACCTCCATTCTTTTACTTGGGATGCCTATTGGTGTATGACAAATCCAACGCAGGCATCTACGAAGGGTTGGTAGAAAAAATTAGGAAAAACTTGAGGGGTGGCATAATGCTACTTTATCGCCTGGCAGAAAGATGATTCTGATTCAGTACGTGCTCTCCTCTATCCCAATATACACCTTAGCCGCTTGTCCCCCCCCCCCAGAAGGTACTCACTACCATTGAAAACCTCTTCTCCAACTTCTTTTGGGGCCACAGCAACGGTAAGGACAAACATTATTGGGCCAGTTGGGATACCATGGCTAGAACTACAGATGAGGGAGTCCTGGGATTCAGTAGGCTATCGCATATCATTGACGCTTATTCGATGAAACTGTGGTGGAAGCTCCGAGTGAGCTGCACTCTCTGGGCGCGGTTCATGAAGGCCAGATACTTCAAGCACATACATCCGTCCATCGCTGATTCCAACTGCAGGTCTTCAGCGTCTTGGCGATGCATCCTTCATGGTCGAAGTCATGTAGAGCCCCTGATCAGTCTTCGGCTGGGGTTGGAAGATTCCTCTTTAATCTTCGATCATTGGTCAGGGGGAGACCTTCTCTAAAGGCTTTCCGCTGCCCCTATTCACAGTATGATCAGAGATATGTAGGAGTCCTCAGGCGACTGGAACTGGAGGAGGGCCCACGATTAGATTGGAGAAGAAGCCGCATCTACGCTCCTCGATGCAGGGATCAAGATCAACACGGACCCTGACATTCTGCAATGGACTATTTCGGCCAGCGGATCCTTCTCGATTTCTTCGGCCATAAGAGTGGTTCGCGGTGCGGGGGTGCCTTCCCCCATCATTGGTGCTTTCTGGCAGACTTGCATTCCTAAAAAATGGTCATTTCTGATATGGAGAGCGTTCTACAAGAAGCTCCCCACTATATATATATATATATATATATATATATATATATATATATATATATATATATATATATATATATATATATATATATATATATATAGCGAAAAAAAAAAATATATATATATATATATATATATATATATATATATATATATCGGGATATATACATATATATATATAAACACACACAAAATAATGAACAGTGCAACAATGTTCATTCATCTCTTTCCCGAGCCCAACCAAGGAACCGTGCCGAAGTTGAGTGATTTGAATGATTCAAATTCTCACAAATTTTGATGAAAATTCCTCAAATCTTTTCCTAATAAAACCTGGTATGATTCTTTACCAGATTGGACTAAATCTAGTCAAAATCTAGATTTAAAACACTTAGTAAATTCAAACCCAATAAGGAACCATATTGATACACATCGATATAAAACTCAAGAATTTTCCATCGAAAAGAGAACCGATAGCTGCCCATAGCTACACGACGAAGTCCCTTAACCCTATGTGCGCCTTTCCAGACGTCACCACCCGTCGTGGGGTCGTCGAACGGTCGCCGTGAAATACGAACAGCTAACGCAAACAGAGCAGCAGCGGCAACATAGTGTGCAAGGGTCTTCACAGGTAATTTTTTCTCTCATCCTGCCACCAATTCTCGAACCAGTTGGTTCTATGAAAGAACAACTTATAGGGCTATAAACCCCTTCAAATAGTTTGTAGTTTACAGCCCTAGATTGTTCAGTTAATCGATCCAAAGTGGGATGAAAAACTGTTCCAAAATAATTCAGAAAATAGTCATGTACCCCTGTTTAAAGCCTAATTCTTGTCAATTTGTTAAAGATTTTTGAAAACTTTTTAAACAACATTTTAGACAATTTATAGGACTTTAAAATCTATTTTACATTTTATGTTTTTATCTATTAAATGCGAAGTTATTTGTTTTCAAAAATCACGAAAAACCATAAAATCTATTTTTGAAAATTAGGATTTTCTTGATACGGGGTCCGTTTTGACAAATCGAACGACTTAGTCGCAACCTGTGAGCATCCAAAGACGTGTACGGATGTTTCGGACGTATGCACTTTGATGGAACTCGAATTGGTTGCGTGTGTGTAACGAATTTGAGACGTATCGGTCGAAGTACGTCGTATCGGCCTCTTTGCGAAAATTCCAATTACTTTGTGCACGTTTATCACATCATGACGAAAGTTAAACCACTGGACTCGCATTATTTTTTTGGTATTGTGAGCCAAGTTTGTGCATGGCTCATGGGAATCCAAATCTAGACATACTGTTGAGTTCGTATCGAAAAACTGGACTCGTAGGTATATAATTTGTCGACTTTAGAGACCATAGGTTCTGACATATTTTTTGGTGTAAAGCAGGTCCAACAGCAGACATTATTTTAACCCAAAATTATTATTTTTTTCTGTGTCTAGAATTGGACTTATAGGTAGTCAAACTTAAATATTTCCCTTATGCCAAATACCTTGGTGATATCTGTTTCAGCATCCGAAGACATTTGTGGGAGTTTGACTTTTGTGGATAACTAAGTGTTTGGATATTGTTGGTCCTATGCGCTACCACCAGGCAAGTATACCTTGCCCTCAATACAGTTTATTTTACATGCATGTTCTCCTTTATTTCTGTTTTTATATATCCCTTTTCCTGTTATATACTTGATGCCTCGTCATGCTTTATTTCTATGTTTTATCATATCACATGCCTGTCACTTTTCTTTTAATACACTTTCATAGTTGCTCGTGTCTGTTCTTGTATGTACCTTGACCATTTCTTTCCTCTCGATCATTAGTATTGTCACGATCCGCACCCGGAGTAAGGGCACGAGTGCGTGACAGCGTCCCAGCCTACGTCGCAGAAACGGCATAGAATGATGTCTAAGTCTACTATCTAACAACAATTATAATATCAAAACATGTCGAGATGGTCAACTCTAAATGGAGGACAAGCAATGACAATATAATATACTCAATCACAATATTCTAAGAAGGATAAATGATACTGAAAGATAAAGACAACAAGATATTACAATATTATCCAGAAAATCCGACACAAAAATAATACAAGTCCAGAGTCTCAGAGTCAACAATCTAAAATACAAATTCTACTGTAATAACATGCCAATGTGTGATCTGGAGACAAAGTCCAGTACCAAACTATTCTAGCTGAGCTACCACTAATGCCTCATCGGCTGGAACTAACCCCTGCTGGACTAGGGTCTCCCCGCCTATGCCCACTACGTCATGCGGACCATAGTAGGTAGGACACTCGTCCTCGCCATAATCTGTAAAAATTTGTTAACATATCCAGTCAGGATAGAACGAGCACAAATCTCCAATAATAGTTCTAGTTAGACGATAAAGAATATATAGCAGTAAATAGAGAGAATATACAAGGTAAAGTGATACGTACATGAATCATGGTAAGGCATATCAAGACTGTAAATGAATGTAAAAGAAAAAGAACAGTGTATATCATGTACATGAATCATGAAAACTACTATCTATGTGAGTTAGATTTGGCCTGGTTAATCATACGTGCGGTGTATGATTAATACTGTTCAAGGTTCAAGACTTGATACAAGGAGGGTATTGATCATATATCTACGCTAATACCTCCATCCCCGACCATTATAGTGGATCCAACCATGACACGTTATGACACAGGATTCTCTGAGAAGGTAGCTAGCCTTTAGCAAGAATCGTGTCTATACACTGCACAAGGAACAAGGACAAGGCTCGCACAAGATATACCAAGGAATACAAAGAATAACATCTCATGACGGGATCCAGACAAATACCAATCCATGTGAATAATGTGTCAAAAGAACAAGGCTATCTATACTAAATATAAGAAACATAGACGGTATTATAAAATAGAAATATTATCAGAGAATGTACTCGCCTAAGATCTGGTAGAAAATGTCGATAGTGAATCGAGGCTCAGAGTGAAGTCACAGACCAAAAGATGAGATATACATAAGTTAAATAGGGTTTAACGGTGTTAGGCATGATTTTCTAGTGTATGCTATGCAAGCTAGGTCAAACTCAGTCAAACTAAGTCAAACTAGGTCAAACTAAGTCAAATTGAGTCAAACTAAGTTATACAAGGTCAAACTAAGTTAAACTGAGTCAAACTAGGTCAATCTAGGTCAAAGGTTGACCTACGGTTGACTTTTAGTCAACAGGTTAACGCTGGTCAACACCTAATCCAATCTAGGTCAAACTAGGTCGATGGTTGACCTACAGTTGACTTTTGGTCAACTGGTCAACTCTGGTCAACTCCTAGTCCATTCTAGGTTGGATATTGACTCTACGTTGACTTTCAGTCAAAATAGTCAACCTTGGTCAAACTAGGCCAAGTATCCTATTTCTAACCATTACCTACCAAGATATCCCAATCCTAACCATTACCTACCAAGATATCCAAATCCTAACCATTACCTACCAAGATATCCCAATACCTTAGATACTAGGTAATACCCTTACCTTAGTAGTATTCTACCTTAGGCTAGGTAACAATACCTTAGTCTCCAATACCAATACCTTAACACCCAATATCAACCTTAGATATCTAGTATCTATCTATATACCCCAAGCTACTAGATAACCAATACCTTGCATCTATACCTTAGTTCCAAGGTAACCCCTTTACCTTGTAGGTAAATCCAATACCTTGAGGTAAAAGGTAAAACTAAAGATATCCTAAGATACCACTATAGGTATCTTAAGATACCACTATCTATATTCTAAAATACTAATCCTAGTATCCAAGGATACTTCTAGATAGGATACTAGCTATCTACACTATCTCTAGACTCTAACATCCTACTGGAAACTCTAACACATAAATATATCTAACTCTAACTCATCTAACTACTAACATAGACTAAGATACAAGATACTAACTATTTAACCATTTAATCTTCTAACTCTAACATATCATATACTAACTAACTAACTTTAACATCTAAACTAACTTATCTAACCATCTAACTCAAAATCCTACCAATATATTACCCTTAGACTATAGATAATCTCCATTACCTTGTCAATACCTTAGACATTACCTTAGCCTACTAATTTACCATCTAAGGTACTCATTCGTATCTTAGGATACCCACGCATCTACATCCTAAAACACTAACCTAGACACTAGATACTAGTAAGATACTAACCTATATCTTATCCCAAGGTACCAACTTACCTTATCCTAAGATATCTAATACTCTAACATCTAGTATCCCAATCTCCAAGATACCAACTCATCTAGTACCCTAACTAAAGACACTAATATATACATCTACTAACTAGTACACCTTAATATACTAACTTGTAGGACACTAACATATACATCTAACTAACTAACACTAACTCACAACATACACACTCTCAAACACAAAGGGACTGATGCTGCTTACTGCTTCTGCTGCTGCTACTGCTGCTTATGCAAGCTACTGCTACAGCTGCTGCTTTTGCAAGCTCCTGCTGCTACTTCTGATTATTGGTAGCACAAGCCCCCCTCCTTTTCTCTCCTCTTCTCTCCTCTTCTCACTCACTCCCTTCTAATTCCCTCTAACTCTCTCACTCACATCACACACAAATAAGCACACACTCTCTCAAACACTCTTTCCTCTCCACAAACACACATACAACACAAACAATCTCTTCTATCACTCACTTCTCACAAGCACATACACACTCTCACAGATATATTATACACACACAATCTCATCTCTTCCCTCTCCTCACACACACACTAATACTAAATCACAACACAACTAAGCCACTTACAAACACACACACAACTCACAACTTCCCTCAAGCACACCCACACACTTCTCATCTCTCCTCAAACACATACACACACAACACATATATATAAACCTCTAACATAACAAACCACAACCACACTCTAACATATATATATATATATACACTCTAACATATATATATATAATATATATATATATATATATATATATATATATATATATATATATATATATATAAAGGAGGGATCCACGTCCCCTCACTTTTGTATCCCCTAAGCATCCCCTCTTTCAAATTCATTGGATCTTGTTTAAGTCATATAATCTTAACCATTGAAAAATTAACAGTTAAGATTAGATGACTTAAAACAAGATCCAATGGTTGTTATCATGGGGATGCAAAAGTGAGGGTATATATATATATATATATATATATATATATATATATATATATATATATATATATATATATATATATATATATAATATCATCCAAATCAGTCCACATATGTAAATATATACCAAATTAGTATCTTTACTTATAAACATAGCTTGTAGGCCAAATATACAAAGATACATACATAGGTATCTATATAAAAACTAAATGGGACATCCTAACCATGGCTAATCTATTCTCTAACATGTATAAAACTGAAATTAGAAGTCTAAATAGCCTATTGGGCATAAACACAAATCTTGGTGGGCCACCCGCGGAATTTTTACATGGGTGATACCAAACCACTCCTAATTTCCTATTGAGGACTCAAAAGAGCCTCTAAATCAATCCTAAGGGTGGTTCATGCATGGGGTGATTTCTATAGATTCAAAACTAATAAATATGCAAAGGAAAGATGAAACAGAGAGGATTTAGAGAGATACCTATTGGGAGTGATTTCCCAATAAACAACCCAAAGGACACGAATCCAACATGGACTCCTCTAGCAAATGGACTCCCCTCCTTGCTTTTGGCTCCATAATCCTTGTAGGCTCCTTCTCCTTGCACGAATGAGAGGATTTGGTGGAAGAATTAGTAGATTTGAGGGAGAAAACGAACGGGTTTGCTCACAAGTTGGGGAACAACACCAAATGGAAGATGATGAAGGCTACCATAAAAAATGAATGATGGAGGCCTTCTCCATCTCTTGGCTACCATGTAAACCCTATTTAGGTCAATAAAAAATGTCCAAGTTGCCCCTAATGGTTCTCCTTTGGTTAATTTAAGTCATACAAGGAATTGGGGTCAAATTAGTCAAAGTTCTAAACTCTGAATGACTAAACTTGTCATGTGGGATTAGTCTAAATGTACTAGCCTAATGAGTCAAGTTTGTGGGCCATGCCTAGCTAATCTTTGGGCTCCGACTAGAGTTTAAGCTACCCGGGCCACTAACACAAGTCAAAACTAGACGAAACTCAAATCCGATTAAACTAATCCCAAAAAAAATATTCATAAATAAATATTCATAAAATATTAGAATATGAAAAATGACAAAATTACCCTCATTTTTTAAAATAGGCAGTTATGCACCGTGCTGCGACAGAGACTTTATATAGATAGTTAGCACGTCCCATGTTGCTTTCTATAGGACCGTTAGTTCGCGTCGCACTGCGATTTTACTCGACTTTACCTTGTAGCCACGACTAGCATAATTCTTATACTCCTGTGTCATCACTTGTGCGTTTACTCTATTTTTATTTTGTTATCCTTCTACTGGATATTATATACTGTATTAGTAGCATATTTATATGTATCTTTCTAGTCCCCTAAGGACCTGGTGATCTCTTCAGGTATTATATGAAGGTACGATATAATGATGGATGATGGTTTATACACCAAGACTGTAGGTATATTTAGTTAATGTTTTATTATTCTTTTCTTTATTTATATTTCATCATATATTTGATTCTTGCTGTTATTATAGCCTAGTCTTTTACAAGCTTTATTTTTTTCTAGCTTGTTCATGATAAATGTGTTATTGGGGATCTACTCTAATACATTTATCTATTCTAAAATCAATGTATTATGGTCTGATCAACCTTAGTGCACTTGATTCGATATTAATTAGTGGATTGAGATATAGTCAATTTTGAACAACAAGACATCTTATACGTACTCGAGTTGGGCTGGTGTGCTCTCGATATGTAGCTAGCATGTATAAGATCTCCTAGTCCTACGTATTTTGGGACTAGGAAGTTATATATCCACTTGTGGACCTTTACTCTCTACTTCTGAGCACCAGCTTCTACCACTGAAGCCTTCCGCTACTGTTGGATTTTCATAGTAGTGCAATGCATACTTCTGAGTCCTTTTGAGGTATCTCATTACTCTCTTTACAGCTTTCCAGTACTCTACTTCTGGATTGCTCGTGAACCGACTCAGCATCTCCACCACAAAAGCTATGTCAGGCCTTGTGATAGTAGTCGCATACATCAAACTCCCGATGACACTTAAATACTCCACTTGTCTTATGCTTTCTCTTGAATTTGGCTTCAGCTTCTTGTCACACCTATACGGTGTGTCGATCCCTAGAAAATCTTGATACCCATAGCGTGTGAGCATCTTCTCAATGTAATAAAATTGTTATAATGCTACTCAAGTTTTCGTTCGGATGATCTTTATCCCTATGATAACATCAGCTTCTCCTAAGTCCTTCATGTTGAACTTAGACGAGAGAAACATTTTTGTCTTAGTGACACTTGCTAGATCTGTACCCAAAGATTAGCATGTCATCCACGTACAAACAAACGACAACTTTTGTCCCGTCAGCGAACTTTGTGTACACACACTTGTCTGTCTTGCTGACCCTGTAGTCGTTTGATCTGATAACTTTATCAAAATTCGTATACCACATCTTGGGAGCTTGCTTGAGACCATATAATGATTTCACCAACTTACATATTTTGTCTTCAAGGCCCTTGACGACAAATCCTTCTACTGTTGCATGTAAATCTCTTCGGTCAACTTTTCATTCAGGAATGCAGTTTTTACATCCATCTAATGAATAACTAGCTTGTGAATTGCACTCAGAGCAATCAACATCCTAATGGTCGTTATCCGCGCTACTGGAGCATATGTGTCAAAATAATCGATTTTCTGCTTCTAAAAAAATCCCTTGGCCACCAGCCCAGCCTTGAACTTGTCAACACTTACATCGTCCTTCATCTTCTTCTTGAAGATCCATGTACACTTAATTAGTTTTTTTTTCTTCAGACAGATCGACCAACACCTACATGTTGTTGGAGATTATCGAGTCATACTTATTATTAATTGCCTATTTCCAAAAGATAGCATCTCTGGTCTAAATCGTCTCATCATAGGTAAGCAGATCTGCTACCATATGATAGGTGACGAAATCATCTTCGAAGTTCTTCTGCCTCCTCACTCAATTAGACAAATGTTCTGCGAGTTCTGGTTCAACAGTTGTTTCTACAACAACAACTTCTTCTTGGACTATATCTTTGTTAGGAGCTTCAGCCTCCTGTGCACCCACACTATTCACTGGAATGTCTGCGAGAACAATATTCTTGTACCTTGCAAACTTGTCTTCAAAAAATTCTGTATCGTAAGAATCAATGATATGATTTGACTCAATGTCAAGATAGCATAACCTAGAAAGATTGTCTTTATAGTCCTCGTTCCCAACTTCTGAATCTTCAAATCCGGAAGCTTCACATACGCCAGGAACCCCCACACTCGAATGACCTTTAAGTTGGGTCTAACCTTAAACCAGAGTTCATGAGGAGTGACATCGAAAGTTGCATGCGGCACTCTATTCAGAATAAAAGTAACCATAAGCACAGCTTTATCCCAGAACCAATTTGGAAGGCCCGCAGTCAACAACATTGAATTTATCATATCAATTAACGTATGTTCTTCCTTTCTGTAATACCATTTGATTGAGGTGAGTATGGAGCGGTCGAATTAAAATTCCATGTTCTCTACAGAACAATACGAATTCATGAGACCTATAATCTCAACCTCGATCACTTCGGATTCTCTTGAGCTGTTGTCTGGTTTGACGCTCGACTTCAGCCTTCAAGTACTTCAAATTTTCAAACGCTTCATCTTTAGACTTGAGCAGATAAACAAATATGTACTTTGAGAAATCGTCAATGAAAGTAATGAAATACTTTACCCTGGCCTTTGTGGAGAACTGTTTGAAGTCATAGATATCCGAGTATATCAACTCTAGAAGATCTGTACTTCGGTTTACCCGCTTGAATAATTTTTTAGTAATCTTCGTCTGCGTACAGACCTCACACTTCTCCAACTCCTTATGCCCACATTTGGAGATAAGTACTAGACTAGATATCTTGTTTATTCTTTTACAATGAATATGTCCTAGCCTATTGTGCTACAACTCAAGAGAATAACCAAAAAAAGAGATCGTATTTATGATCACCATTAGAGTTATAAGTTAAAGTTTGAACATCCTTTCAGTACAAAAAGCCTTTTCGAAGTATGTTCTATTATAAGGCATAACAACCTGACCAGTGTTGATGTCCATCCTCAAGCCTACGTTACAGATCAGACTTTTCGAGACCAGGTTTTTGGCTATGGCTGATACATGCTTTACAGCTTGAAGTATCAGTTGCAATACCACCGTCCCGATACTAAGTACTTCAATTATGTCTGGTTTGCCATCTTAACTTTCTCAGAAACATGTTTGTATGTGGTGAACCACTCCTTCTTTGAGCAAACATTGCACGATGTCCCAGTGTCTATCCACCAGTCCATGTCAACACCAGTTGAGTTAACTTGCGTAATCACAGCAACAAAGTTAGCATCACCTTGCTCTTTTTGTTTAAATTTTTCCTTGCAGACTTTCCTCCAATGGCCTTTATGGCCACAGTTTAAATAAGCCCCAGGTCCTTTAAACTTGGGCTTGAATTGAGCCGACTTCACCTTCAGATGGTGAACGTCCTTCTTCTTCTTGTGAGAAGCCTTCTGCTTTTCTTTTGAGTCTCCACCTTACACCAAGTTGGCCTTGGCCATCTGTTTGAAAAGGGTGTCCACTTTGAGTTGAGTCCTCAACTCGTCTTCAATATGAATCCAGTGCAAGAGACGCTCAAGATCCACATCCATCTTTTTACGGTACATGACGACGAAAGCATCGACTAGGGGCATGTCGTCATCCTCAAGTTTCTGACATAACTTGAGAAATTCTTTGACTTGAGACAACATCATCTTATCGTCCGCAAACTGCATCCTTCAGACTTTTTCGGTCACATGGATCTTGTTTATGTTTTCATCTGCCTTATAAAGATTCTCCACAGAATTCAGACATCCTTGGCATTAACCGTCTTGTTGTATGACTTTTTTAGAGAGTCCTCTATCATGTTCAAGATCAACAACTTATAAAGGTTGTTATCTCTTCTCCACTTGGACTTCAAAGCAATGGCTTCAGCGACCCTCCGAGCATTTTTACCTTATGGAATTAAAGGTTCATGATCTGTCAACATGTAGTCGACGCTCACGAGTTGAAGATTAAGGCTGACCTTTCTCTTCTAGACATTGTAATGTTCTCCGTCAAACTTCTCAAATTTGTTAAAACTTGTGTCGAAAAGGTTTGCACAGTTGTTCTCCATCTTACTCGGATCTTGCTTTGAGATTGTTAGTCTCGAAACTCAATCTAAGATAGAAGAACTGTCAGAAACTAAGATTTAATGCAAACTAGTTTGCTTCTCTATTTCTGAGTTTTAGGACTTCGAAGATTTGGCAAACAAGTTTGCTCTCCAAAGAACCTGAAGCCATTAATAAAACTTTAGGTTACAACTCTGTTACAAACTGACAAAAAAATCCTTTCACGTTCTTCCTTATAATCGTCGTTGCAAACAGACATAATAAATTATAATTTGTAGAAAGCTATAGAAGGAGAAAGAATATGACACAACTCTTGCTGGGGTGATGAAGATCAACATTGCTCAAAGCAAGATTCGTCCCACATGAACTGCTCCCAGGAACCAACAAGTTCTCGTAGAACTTCTGGAACGTTCACCGTCTCGTACGAACTCCTCTGTACTCTAATGGCAGCATCAACACTTCTCTCTTTTGCTCTTTTATTTTTGAAGTAAGTTCTCAAAGAGACACGAAGAGAGTATTTATAGAGTTAGGTGAAAACCTTAACCCTAATCTTGGCAGCCAGTAGATTACAAAAAGATAGGATTGATTTGAATTCAAATCCCACAAAAATTGAACTTGAATATTTGATCATATCTTTCCAAAACTGTTCAAATCTTGCATACAGCGGCAATATGCACCAACCACGATTACTGATCCTATGCGCCTTAGCAGCACACCGCACCTGCTCATGCGCGCATAAGCTAGCACCATAGCAGTCTATGCGTCCTTGAGCCCGAGTCTGATCCCGAGCCCAAGTTCGAGTTTGAGTCGCTAAGCCCCTCCTAATGGACATGAGAAGTGACAAAAGGCATAAATGCTTCATTGAGGAGTTAATCCTTTTTTTCTACTAGAAAAACACTCACACATGGCACCCATGTGACCCACCACACCTCATGTGCACATCTCAATACAAGCAAAGCTTTATATAGAGATACTCACTCTTTAGTGTGAGCAATGTGGGACTATTTTTCTAGTCTCCAAAGGCAAAAACACCAACATGTTTGTATGTATTGACTTTTGGATGTTATGTACTTATTCACTATTCTTGTAATGTGTATCCAGAGATGGATTATTTGTTGTGTTTATTTGTGTTTGAGTTTTATTTCTATTATATTGTGTATTGTGGTTCAAATGTGTGTTTTTTGCTGTTGAAGGTTTGATTTGACAAAAATTTTATAACATGTTGTGAGTGGTGGTTTTGTACTGTGATTGTTGTGATTGGACTGGTTATATACTGTGTATATGTTGTGATTCAAATTATTTTTTCAGTTTTGTCCAGCTTAGATATGGCTAAGCGACGGCTTGGTGACGGATAGTGACGCCTAGGCGACGTACATAGACGTCGCTTACCTAAGAATTCTCAGGTGAGCGACGTACGCAGACGCCTATGAGACGCATAGGTGACACAATAAATCGTTTCTTAGTCATCGTTTAGTAAGTATCAGAAACTAGGTTAAGTATCAGAAACTTTTAGACGTCGCATGTGCGTCGCCAACTAGACCTGGTCGTTTCGTCTAGTGAAGACTTAGCCGCTTGTGTGACACTAGGATGATGCTAACTTAGTCCGTCGTTAAAGTGACAATAAGTCGTCGCTAAATGGTACATTGCCATGTAGTCGAACAAACATCGAAAGTCTGACTGCTTGGCGACAAAATTTTAATAGTGTTAGGTCATTTACTGACGCCACTTATCTGTCCTACATCCATCACCAGGTTGCCGCTATTGCTTTTTAGCGACAACTTGGCGACGGATTAGGCCGTACCATTGTATTTTTGTAGTGTTGTGCTTGGTGTTCTTAGTAGAAGTTTTCTAGTACGTACATGTTGGACGTACTTATTTACTCAAACCTAGGTATTTTGAAGCCGACTGTGACAGTATGTAATTTATGTGTTTGGTATTATAAATATAAAATTTTTGAACATATTTTTCCGGTTGACAATGTCTCACAAAGCAAATTATAAGAACATAATCGGGTCGGATAGAGTTTGGGTCTAGGTGAGTCGAATCGGGCAAGGTTCATGTGGTATTTGGTTGAGTTCGGTAAAGTTTGAGTCGTGTCTAGTCGAACCGAGTAACGTTCTTGTCGGTTTTGGGTTTGGTTCAGTTCACTCGGATTTAAGTTGATTTCAGAATGGGGTTGAGTCATTTGATATTTGGGTATAGTCAGATTTAAGTTGGCCCGACCTAGGTTTGATCGAGTAAGTTTGTGTCGGGTCTAATTCGAATTTTGGTTTATGTGTTAATCAGAAATAGGTTTAATAATTTAAAATTATTGTTTTCCTCGCTATGTGAGAATAGACAATACCCCCTTCTCACTATCGGAATCAGGGGCGGCCCTAGCCCAGGGCAGGCCGGGCCACGGTCGAGGGCCCCCTGACGAAAGGCACTACCAAAATAAGTCATATCAACGACGTGTTTAGCGACTCCAAGAAAGAACGTCGCTAATTTTTGGGGGTTTAGCGACGTTTATCTAAGACGTCGCTGTTTGTCGCCAACAGCGACTAATAGCGGCGTCTAGCGGCTAAAATTTGTTAAATGGGAATCTGCGTCGCAAGTTCGTCGGTACACGTCGCTGATATAGTGACGTGTAGCGACGCATTTTAAGCAGCGTCGCCGTTTATTAAATGTCAGCGACATTTAGCGACGGCCGAGAAG
Source organism: Iris pallida (assembly GCA_029216955.1). Lineage (NCBI taxonomy): Eukaryota > Viridiplantae > Streptophyta > Magnoliopsida > Asparagales > Iridaceae > Iris > Iris pallida. The sequence continues at coordinate 9,289,740 of JANAVB010035017.1, forward strand.
GTCGTCGCTAAATGTTTCATATAGACGGCAAGGGTTTCCTTTTCGATCATTCACAAATTCCCTCCACCCAATTTTTTGCGCGCTCCTCCTTCGCGACGCTCCTCCGGCGATTTCCCTCCTCCGGCCTCCTCCTCCGCGGCGCACCTCCGGCAATCTCCCTTCTCCTTCTCCTCCTCCTCCTTCCTCAGGTAGCTCCTCCAGGTAACTCTCCCATGTCCCCGCTTCCCATTTTCTCCTCGTCTTCTAGCTCTCTCTCTCGCTTCTAGTTCGTGTCCACGAGAGCGTGGACTCGCTGCGGGGGATACGAGACTCACAGTGGACTCGCTGTGGGGGACACGAGAGCGTGGACTCGCTTCTAGTTCGTGTGACACCTATTTTGTTGGTTTGGACACGTCGTGTCCCACTGTGTGGATACGAGACTCATGGTGTGACACCTATACACTGATACTGGGAGTTTTTTGGGCATATCAACTGTCAATTTGATGTTTTGTTTAGATTCGAATTCTAATTTAGGGTTCGAGCCCTATTTACTGATACTGGGAGTTTTTTGGGCATTTTCAGGATTTTGAAGTGATGAATAAATTGACTAATAATTATTATCGAGCCCTATAAAATTTCAGCTATGTCAAGAAGGATGGATACTAATCCTGTGAATGAGTTTTCTCCTAAGTATTCTCGATAGTTGAGTGAGATTTAGCTCACCGACATTACTGAAATATGGAATGATTAGTGTAGGGTATGTTGGTCAGATTTTGGCAGAGTTGGGATATGATAGTATGCATGTTACAATTAACAAGGAATGCTGTTGACACCAAATATTGCACGACAGGTTACTTGAGTAACCTGGAATGTTTTACCTACTGAAACAAATGGTTTGGGCAAGGGTGTGTATAGGTTTGTCATCAGATGATATGGAATTTTGCCTGCCAAGTTCTAAACAGCAGTCCAGGCTGCCTGCTTAGTTAAAAGTCTTAATTAGACTTTCTGTTCAGTAGCCTTTGACTGAATTAAGTTGACCTAAATACCATATTTTAAATCCTAAATCTAAGTCTGCATGTTGTTCAATTCATGACATATTATCTTGTTAACAGTAAATGCCTTTCTTTTTAATATGTGTGAAACTCAGAGGTAGGATAAATCCAGTACAAATTAGGGACTGTCATGTTCAGGCAGTTGGTACCAGTATTTAAGACTAGTTTGATTTGTATAATTATCTTCCATTCGACTGGCGAGACAGAAATCTATGTATGACATTTGCTATAAGGAATTTGCATTAATCTACGGTACGACATCGTGATCAGGACATAGTTCCTGCAGCCATTCGACTGGCGAGGCAGAAACTATGTAGCCGTAGATAAAGTTGACTGTCCTCCGACCCCCATCCCTCGGCAATGATGATACGACAACCTATCACTACATCTTTTAGTAGTAGATAATGTCTTAGTATTACATTATGTGGGTTCATCTTGATTCTGTTACATCCTTCAGATACTAGATTCGATAAGAACATATACTACACCATATGTACAGAACATAGATGATTCAAACTAATGTATGCTAGAATGAATTTTGGGTTGTGTTCTGAGCCATTCGTCCCCACACTTGGCAATTATGCATGTGAAATATATCGTTGAAGAACATAAAACTTGTGGTCGTACAATCGTCACTTTCGTGCGTCAGTTCGTGTCGGTCTTCACTTTCTGCAGTAATTATCTTAAAATGAATATGAATTACTATCTGCAGAACCGTTTGTGGATATACAATCGTTATCCTGATGAATTATTATCTGTGTCAATCTTTGCAGAATTATCTTAAAATAGATATGAATTACTATCTGCGGAACCGTTTGTGGATGTACAATCGTCATCCTGATGACATGTACGGTGTGCGGGATGAATTTATACAGGGTGTACAACAGTTCCTGCAGTTTGCCAAGGCGTTCCCTCAGTACATGGACCGTACAAAAATTAAGTGTCCATGTATGAGATGTCACAACTTGAAATATCATTCGGAAGTGGATGTGACATATCATTTGTATTCGAGGGGTTTCCTGCCAAATTATTATCAGTGGACCGCACAAGGAGAACTTGTGCCTTTAGCCTCCGAGCCGGAGCCTTATGTGGAGCCTTATGTAGATGTCCACGAGCATGCTGATTACGACAAAGGGTGGACGAACATGGTTTTCGATGCTGCGGGGCCTAGTTTCAATCCGAACAATCAATATGCAGCTGAGGAGGCACCGAATGCCAATGCTGCAAAGTTCATGGAGTTGTTGGAGAATGTAAGGACTCCTTTATATCCTGGTTGTGATGACCATTCACCGTTGGAGGTGATTACAAGATTGTTGAGCATAAAATCAGATTTTAACATGTCTCAAGAATGCTACAACCGAATCCTGGAGTTAATTAAAGATATATTGCCGGAGGGTGGCAAGTTACCTAAAGACTTCTACCGATCCAAGAGAATGGTGAGATCGCTCTGGATGGGGTATAAAAAAATTGATGCATGTCGCAACGGATGCATGTTGTACTATAAGGACGACAAGGATGAAGACGCCTACAGATTTTGTGGTGCCGATCGCTTCAAGGCAACTAGTACAACAAGGACTTCTGGTGCACGCAAGCCAACAGATTCGATGCACTATTTGCCTTTGATGCCGCGGTTGCAGAGGTTGTTTATGGCAAAGGAGACAGCTGATAATATGAGTTGGCACAAGCGCGAACAAATAGATGGAGTACTGGATCATCCATCCGACGGGGAAGCATGGAAGCACTTTGATCGAGTGTATCCCAATTTTGCTTTGGAGCCGCGTAATGTCAGATTGGGGCTTTCTTCCGACGGTTTTACCCCATTTGGACTTTCGGACTCACAATATTCTTGTTGGCCTGTGATTGTTACTCCGTACAACTTGCCGCCTTGGATGTGTATGAAGACTCCTTACATGTTCCTAACTGTTATTATTCCAGGTTCGAAGAACCCGAAGAGGAACATCGATGTGTACTTACAGCCCTTGGTAGATGAGCTGAATCAGTTGTGGGAAGTTGGTGCAACCTCATATGATGTTTCCAGAAAGCAGAACTTTCAGATGAGGGCCGCACTAATGTGGACCATCAATGATTTTCCGGCCTATAGAATATTATCGGGTTGGAGCACCCATGGTCGTCTCGTATGTCCGTATTGCATGGATCGCACTAAGGCTTTCCGTTTGAAACACGGAGGAAAATCGTGCTTCTTTGATTGTCATCGACAATTCCTGCCAAAGGATCATCCGTACCGGAAGAACAGGAATGCTTTTCGTGCTGGCATGGTAAAAAAGTTCAGTCCACCGCCATGGTGGTCCGGGAACATGATATGGAAAGAAGTTAAAGAATTGTCAAGTGCTATTGAAGAGCCTACAGCGGGGTACAAGTGTGATGGATTTGGCCGCGCTCACAACTGGACGAAGAGGAGTATATTCTGGGACCTACCATATTGGAGTGACCATCTGCTCAGAAGAGGTACAAGTATCCGAAGGGAAAGACGAAGGAGATGCTAGTGACGATGAGGAGGAAGAGGAAGAGGAGGAGGAGGAGGAGGAGGAGGAGGAGGAGGAGGAGGAGGCAAACGAAGAAGATGAATTTTCAGAGAATGATTGAGAAACTGTGATTTTGATGTATTCATATTTCTGTAATCTTAAATTATGAACTATGATCATTTTTGAAAACTTAAATTATGAATTCCAATGTATGTAGATATTTTTAAACTGTCATTGTATTTATTTATATTTTCAATCATAAACTGTGATTTTGATGTATTCATATTTCTGTAGTCTTAAATTATGAACTCCAATGTTATTATCAGCATGGCAGGACGACGCGGAGGCACCTCAGGACGACGCGGAGATAGGCCAGGACGAGCCGTGTCCTTAGGTGGACAGAGAGCTCCGTTACTAGAGGATGGCTCTGGACCATCGTTTAACCCGAGCACTCCATTGTACCATACGGTCGCAGGTCCGGGTGGCAGTGCACCTGCGACGAGCAGTTCCAGGCTTGCTGATCATTCTACTTATCCTAGCCTTCCTACCGCTGACAGCAGCATGGCGGGTAGAGAGCAGGTGGAGGAGGTAGTCCCTACTCCCGCCCGGGCAGATCCATACCAGAACGACCCTCCATGCGCACCTCAGGACGAGACGAGGATGGAGATTTGGGCCGACGGTCCTACGAAGTAAGTTAAATGAATATATATATTTTATGCATGTCTGTATATCTATATATATTCATTAATACGTCGGTTATCGTTGTATATAGATATTGTCCCTCGTCGGTACAGAGAGCGTTGGGCTCCTTTCTAAGGTCCAACTATGGGGGTCCGTGGATCAACTACTCGGATGCCTCGGAAGAGAGGAAGGCATTCTGGTTTGCCTATTTCAAGGTAACTAAAGATAGTTAATTTAGTATGATTAATATAATTTTAAGCATTTTTTAGAACTTATTATTTTAATTTGTAATTCTTGTAGAGGACTTATTTTTATCCACCACACCGGGTCGAGCAGATTGAGAGGCAGTTTCCTGCCGTCGCCGCCAAGTTGATCCGTGATGCAATTGACGATCAGAAAGCTCGTCAGCGCTCCGGAAAGCCGATTGCTGGTTGGATCACACCAGACCAGTGGACCACGATGAGGGCTCGATTTGAGGAGCCCCGGTACAGAGAGCGGTCGGAGAAGGCGAAGGCGGCTAGGACGAGGGCCAAAAAGTGGTGTGGTGGATCGATTCCTATGACGGAGCATTTCCGTCGTCTGGTATGTAATTTATTGTAAAATATAAGATTTTATTGATAGTAGGAGTATATAATTTTCTATTTTACTAAAGAATCACTACAAGAATACCGACCATTTACGGCACGCGAAACGCGCCGTAAATGCGCTTTTACGTCATACATTGTGGTGCCGTAAAAGCTCATGCCGTAAATGAGCCTATTATTTACGGCGCATTTAGAAGGCCGTAAATGTAAACATATTAACGCCGTAAATGTTTTTTTACAGAATCTCGACAACCATTTACGGCATATTTTGCGTGCAGTAATTGCTCTTTCATGGCATACATGTGCGCGCCGTAATAGATATTTTTCACTGAATTTCGACAACCATTTACGACATCTTTCGTGCGCCGTAATTTCTCTTTCACGGCATACATATGTGCGTCGTAATAGATATTCGCGCTGGGTCAAATACGGCGTATAGATGCACGTCGTAATAGTTATTCGCACATGATCAAATATAGCATACATTGTGATGCCGTAAAAGATATTTTTGATAAATTATATTTACCATTTATGACATATGTAGCGTGCTGTAAATAATATTTTATAAAAAAAATTTGTCAAATAATAATAATAATTATTATTATAATTATAATAATAATAATAATCATTATTATTATTATTATTATTATTATTTCCATACCAATCCCTATTTATTTAAGCAAGGATATCAATCGTAAACAAAGTATATAACATAGCAAACATAAGTTAAAGAAATAGTTGATCACTGGCATATATCCCAATCAAACTACAAAAGTGAAACGTAATTCAAAAGAACCCAGACACGTGATATCATAAAAATAATCGGATTCAATAGCCAAAATACATTAATAGCAAACAAAAGGCCTTGCCAAAGTATATCATGCGATATTTACATTATAGCAAACAAAAGGCCATGCCAAAGTATATCATGCCATATTGTTTCATGAACTACAAAAGTATTTTAGTACTGAATAATAAGAACAATACAATATGTCAATACAAATTGAGCTTGTTTCATAATTTGTCCTACTTTGGAAAAAAAAATGTAAATTGTCTTCTATGACAAATTTCGGCTCAAATGGTTGCAGAGGTGAAGCTTCAAACACAAAACCCAAATTTTTTTCATTGATTGATAACCTGCACAAACATAAAATGTATTTTAGTTCATTATATCCAATTTGATGTATATATAAACACAACAATGAAATAATATACATAAATAAATGATTATTATGGGCACAAATTAATGTATGCATAAACACAATCATGTATATGTTTGGGTTCATTATATCCTTCATTTTTCAGTCCCAGTTTCAATCTGCTAAGTTTCCACTTATATGCTCTAAAAGAACACTTGAAGTAGATAGGCTTGATTGATTCTTCCAGTGCTCAAAGCTTTAATGTACCTTCAGAAAAAACTTGCTTTAATGTAGCTTACCTAGCAAGAGTTACTGCCCTTTAATACCTTGCAAGTGTTTACAGTATTAGAGGATGCCTCAAAATCATACATAGATCTGAAAGTCCTCATGGTTGCACATGGATCCCATGCCCAGACTTGATAAGTCCAATATAATTAGACAAATAATGTTCCGGAATGTTGTGATCATTAGAGGGATATATCGTAGAAATGTTTGATGAGAACAAACCTACCTCCTAGAGATAGGCATTTGTTAGATCATGCTTGATTCTACATTTAATGAGACTAAATTTACCTCCTGGAGACAAGATTTGTCCGAGCATCCTCAATTGCCAAGCCTGTTACTTCCTGGTATTAGACAAATAAGTACTTTGCCTAGCAAGATCCCAAATAAGTACTTCCTGGTATTAGACAAATAAGTACTTTCTGTTACCTAGCAAGATCCCAAATCTACAGACATATAAAAGAACCCAAATCTAGTAGATCGGATATGGATAATGGAATACATGAGAGGTGTTTTTTAGAGAAGAACTCATAATTGAATTTCTTTCTTTTTGTTCTCCTCTCCAACTGGGGAGAAGAGTAGAAAGGTTAAGCTTCTAAATCACCCATGATATTACAATGAAAAAGGACTTCCATTTGTAAATCAAGGAGCATGAGCATATCAGCTAAGAAGGTTGAGGAGGCTGAAGCTCCCTCTAGTTCTTAGAAAAGAAGAAAAAAATAGTAGAGCCCCCCTCAAAATCATCATACACAGTATCGGCCGATACCAATACGTATCGGTTTTGGCATGTTCTTTTCCAATACCAGTCGCTACAGTTACCCCGATGTTGGAGGTCTCTTTCCTAGTCAAGTCGGTAGAGAAAAATTGAACAAAAGGGAGACAAGTATAGAAAAATAGGGTCAACACTATGATGGTTTTATCGAAGATTGACTATGCAACTATTACCGTTTCATTGAAACATAAGAACATGACAATACTTGATTGAAATATATCAATGACTAAAGAAAAAATAACAGATTATATGCTTGTCAGTATTGCAATCATAATTGAAACAACTCAATGGAAAGAACTAATCATGTATAAGTTTGGGTGTCTGTTATGTAGTATGTACACATGCACCAATAGACAAACTTGAGCCTCAAAATAAAAATTTTAAGTTAGGAAAAGAAACACTAGAGTGACATTGCCAATTGTTTAAATGTTTAAACAGGGACAATGTCTAGAAAATAGAGAAGCTAAGGGTGGATCAGGATTTATTCTTGATGGTTTTCCACGAACAATAAGACAAGTGGTAAGAAATTTATATCTATAGAAGTATTACATGTATGAATTAGCTTGCATCTTGATTTTTCTAGTTGGTGTCTGAAATTTATTGAAATATTCTTACACCTGACATTGGTTTATTAGTGAATTTACAAGATTTGTCATGTTTCTCAATTCTGAATATATTGATTCCAGTTGATGTTATCAAAAATGATGTGCCTTAATTGTCTAGTGCACCTGCAGATGTTTATTATTGAACATGAGCTTGATAATACTCTATCCTAACTAGAGGTTGTTCACAATGAGATGAAGGCAACGTGGACCTCAAAATTGTCCTGAAATGAGTGGGCTGAGGGAAAGAGGAGAAACTATGCATGCTAAACTCTAAAGCTGTATATACAAAATGTAGCTCTATCATGTAATATGTATCGTATGATACAGTAACTGTAGGAATTTTAGGTCTATACTTCTAAATCTATATAGGAACACAATTTAATATAATTTTCTTATAGGAACATGGTTTAATATAAATTTTATCATAAACATTTTTACTTGTTTAATCTTAAACAGGGGAAAATGGCAGACCTGGCATATCCATGGCTCCCCTCTTGCCTCCCCCACACTGTGCATCAAAACTCATTACTCGATCTGATGATACTGAAGAAGTTGTGAAAGAGGGACTAAGGATATACCATGAGAAGGTACTGCTTTATGCGCTTCTCAGTTACTATTTTATTCCTTATGTCTGGATATCATTTCTTGAATTTGTCAAGAGTTCTAACAGTTACTCTATGAAATGTGCTCTGTTCCTCATGAAAATTTCACACAATTTTCTGAAACAGGTCTATTCTTAAGAATCTAACTCAAGTGCCTTATCAATCATAATCTTGAAATAATACACAACACAAAGAGAGACGGTAGGTAGTTCATTCCATGTGCCATATTTTTAAATAAATTATTGTATCAATTTGTCTAACAATACTGTCATATTCTTATTCCAACGGTACTTCACAATGAGAAAGCTTAGTTTGAAAAAACTGAGAATGGTGTCGTATAGCTAGATACCATGAAGGCACTTGAATGAGGAATTTGGAAAGGGGTAATACCTGTTCTAGGAATAAGAATATGAGAGTATCATAGTGGTATCAGATCGTAGAGTTTATAGAAAGATAACATGTGTGCTTGTGTTTATATTTAGATGTGTATACATGTACAAATATATGTTTTGATGTATGGGTATATAGTGACAAGTTGTCAAATAAAACAAAATTAACGTTGGCAAGAAGTTCCAGAACACAACTTTGATAAAAAGAAACTATTTTAGGTTCATACAGGAGGTGTTCTCACCTTAAGCATTTGATCATGTGAAATACTGCCAAAATATTTTCTATCACTTAAAAAAGCTGCAAGCAAATACATGAAAGAAAATAAACATGAAGATACGTTTAAGGGACAAATCAGAATGTCATGTAGAATTGATCATAATAAACATAAAGAAAAGAGGCAAAAAATAATCTAATTTGAGAAAAATGCAGTTTTACCTCAAATAAAGAAGGCTAATCCAATTTGATGTATTTGATAGGCCATGCAATCGTACTTTGTTCAGCACAAGCAAGTTTACCAAACTCAGATGTTGGTCGATACAAAACAATGTTATCAATCACATCGCGAACCCAAACTTTCCAACAATCATGGCCTAAAGGAACATGATGGACCAATGCACTTGGATCTGTTGATGCAATTTCAGCAGTAGCAACAACTTCTTCATCTTTCGCAAACCAACTAAACAATTTGCACATCTTATTCTCAAGATTAGAACCTTTAGCACCACTCGCTAATTCATTTTGTCTTCTTTGTGCTCCTTCACTACCAAAATCTTGTGTACTTGCTCCACTTGCTTTGTTGTTTTTTTTCTTTTGTCCTCTCTCACTAGCGGAAATTTGAATGCTTTTTTTGTTTTGTGCTCTCTCGTTATCTTCCTTTTGTTTGCTTTTTGATCTCTCATTAAAAGATAGCTGATCGTTGGGATTTTCTTTGCGTTTTCTTTTTGCTATGTCGTTGGCCGAATGTTGAATACTTGTGTTTTCCTATAGTCATTATATTAAATAGGCCAAATATTAAATTTTGTTATCAAATGCAACGACAAGACCAAAAGAAAAGTTAATATAAATATTTCATAAACTTACAGAGTTATTTTCTCATTTGTCTAACCGAACAAAGAGATCTTTCACTAAGCCCTTCAAGCTCTCCACTTCATTCTCTAGTCTTTTGACTTTATTGCCCATATGAATTTGACCATCCACTTTTGACGGATTTGCTCCAAATCTAAGCCCTCTTACTCTTCCTCGTGGATCCGGACCAAGTACTTTTGCAACAGCATCATTTGTTATAGTATTCCTTTGTGAAGGGTCTTCCTCAGCCTTATATTGCTTTACTTGTTGCTAGAAAAACAAAAATTGGAGATATATGAATACTAAATTATAAAACAAACAAAAGTGAGCTTAAATATATCAAGATATATATTATTACCACTATTTTCGAGTCTTGAACTTCTCCTTCTGAATTTTTCTTTCGTGCTTCATATGCATGAATCCAAACATCAGCCCTTGAAATTGCATCAGGTGTTGTACTTTTTTCCTTCTACAAAGTAAAAAATTTTAGATAATCAACAGTTATCTCACATTTTAAAGAATATATTAACATAAACTATTATTCTTACCAACTCCTCTTCAACAACGGCAAAACTTTTTCTACTTGTACGATGCACTAAATTAAGTTATTTTGCTCGCATCTCTTTGAATTTTTCAGCTCTTTCCTACAAAAAATATTGGTGATATAACGAGATACAAAAGTATTTTAAAAAATGAAGTATGTACTACAAAATCTCAAAACTAGAATTACCAATTAGGACTTGTTCTGGCTTTAATAAATTTCATCCACTTATCCAAAGATTCAATATTTGCAGGTTTGAGAAGACTAGCAGCACGTTGTAGGCCTACCACTTCCGCTTGTATCCTCACTTGTTTCACCAGATTGGATCTCCAATCTCGCCAAATCTTAAGTAGCTTTCTAAAAGTATAGTCCTTGTGGCACTCATCAACAGCAAAATTTTGCTACAAAATATGGTCCAAATATGGTGGTTAAATATCATGTAAAATATTAAAAAAAAATCAATAACAATACTAACAACCTTACCGTTACATGTTCCCAAATCTGATCTTTGAAGTCTACTGAGACATCCTTCCATTTAGTCATATTAACTGGTAGTAGCTCTCTTGCCGTCACGCCAAGGAAAGAACTAAACTTTGCAGCATTTTCCTTGATAGGTTGGCCTCTATGGTTGAAATCAAGGGGCAGAGGAGCATGTTTTGCTTGTTTCCTAACTGCCAAACATCTTGCCTTACCCCTAGGTGTTCTTTTTGGTTTTTCTGCGTTGAACTCATCTACAGAACCATTTGGTAATGTGTTGGATGATGTTTTAGGTGGAGAGTTGGAATCTTCATTAGAAATGTCATCAAATATTGGTAAGGACCGGTTCTTTTTTGTCTACATGCAATAATAGCAGCAATTTTTGAAGCTTTTCGGTGCTTTTTGGTTCTCTTTGCAGCATTGTTTGAGCACTTCATCAAAAATACAAAAAATAATTGAGCAAACAATGATATTAGCTATTAAACATATCATGTCAAAGATAGTCTGAAGTTTCTAAAGAGTATAGCAACAAATGCAAAGATCATAGACAGATAATGAAATAATATCTAAACTTAGATGTATAATGAAATAATATCCAAACTCATAGACTGTTAAATGTTGCTCCACCTTCCTCTTTTACTGCACCTGCAGTTGTTAGTTTCTTCCTCAGTGATACTAATTTGGTACCTTTGCCTTTGATCTCAGGTTGTATGGTTAATTTTAAGAAGCCTTCTCTAGCAATCATTATTGCTAATAGGGTGGTTGTAGAGGGATTAGAATTAATGCTGATAGTTTTCTTGTAGGTATCAGAATTGGTTTTGCATGTATAGTTGCGTGGTTACGAGTCACGACAGTCTACAAGTTCTGACTGGATTAAAACATGGAAAGCCTATAAGCAGACGACTAGTTAAAAACATGTATAAATATTTAAAGCAATGTTTAACCAGGTTTCTTCTCTCTTCTGCACCTTAAAACTGTAAAATATATCAAAACCTAAAGCTCCACAGAGTTAACCTTGTTATAGCTGAGTTGTCCATAGTTTTTTCGTCTACAGTATTGCCCATCTTTGAATGTTCTTCCCTTTGATTTCATCCGGAACTATCTTCACCTATGTTGCATGGATACTCCATGGGAGACTGTATCCGTGCCTGTATCCGACAAGTATTGGCAAGATACTTCTTTGATACTCTAGTTGGATATGGCTAAGATATGTTTAGGCTCATTGAGACTCAAAACACATACTTGGAAGTAATTTTGACATATTTGTGATTATACCAAACGTAATTGAGATATAAGAAAGTTATATTTTCTTTTTTGCATTTAATATTTTCTAAAACATTTTGAAACCTAGTCATTGTCCAAAATATGCTTAAATATGGATATTATCAAGATGTACTGTATAAAATATGTATAGAAATATGTTTTCATGTGTTTATATAGCCGTATCGTACCCGTATCCCAAAAAATTTAAAAATGTCATATTCCATATCAGTATCTTATAGGTATACGGGTCTATGCAACCTTGATCTTTACCAGTCTCTTTTACACATTACAAGGTTTCCATTAGCCTAAATAAATTGATGTTTGTAGAGTTGGATTTTAGAGAGTGCTTTGGTATTCATACTATTGTTTCCCTGTAACTAAACAAATATTATTATTATTATGCATAAATGGTTTTAGAGAAGCACACATTTCTAACCTTCAGTATCTCCTTTAGCTTAAACCAGTATGTATGAACATTTGACAATAAGGGAAGCAGCATGATTCATGATACAGACTTATTTCAATTATAGAACCCATAGATATTATTATTATTATGCATAAATGGTTTTAGAGAAGCACACATTTCTAACCTTCAGTATCTCCTTTAGCTTAAACCAGTATGTATGAACATTTGACAATAAGGGAAGCAGCATGATTCATGATACAGACTTATTTCAGTTACAGAACACATTTTGAAACCTAGTCATTGTCCAAAATATGCTTAAATATGGATATTATTATTATCACTGTAACCAAACAAATATTATTAATATTATGCATAAATGGTTTTAGAGAAGCACACATTTCTAACCTTCAGTATCTCCTTTAGCTTAAACCAGTATGTATGAACATTTGACAATAAGGGAAGCAGCATGATTCATGATACAGACTTATTTCAGTTACAGAACACATTTTGAAACCTAGTCATTGTCCAAAATATGCTTAAATATGGATATTATCAAGATGTACTGTATAAAATATGTATAGAAATATGTTTTCATGTGTTTATATAGCCGTATCGTACCCGTATCCCAAAAAATTTAAAAATGTCATATTCCATATCAGTATCTTATACGTATACGGGTCTATGCAACCTTGATCTTTACCAGTCTCTTTTACACATTACAAGGTTTCCATTAGCCTAAATAAATTGATGTTTGTAGAGTTGGATTTTAGAGAGTGCTTTGGTATTCATACTATTGTTTCCCTGTAACCAAACAAATATTATTATTATTATGCATAAATGGTTTTAGAGAAGCACGCATTTCTAACCTTCAGTATCTCCTTTAGCTTAAACTAGTATGTATGAACATTTGACAATAAGGGAAGCAGCATGATTCATGATACAGACTTATTTCAGTTACAGAACCCATAGATATCAATATAGGATTGGACAAATTTTAGGACTGGTGCATAGCCTACAACTGATACATAAATGCAAACTTCCACATCTACAGTTAGTCTACAACAGATACTCAATGCATTAGTATTTTTCTCAGGATGACTCACCCCCCCCCCCCCCCACACACACAGACATATAATCTGAAATTATAACATAGCAAACATGTTAATAAAACATGACATGGGTATGATACACTTGAATGTCATGGGTATGGGTTATCTAAGGAACTTACTTCTTCACCATTTTTTGCCATCTTATTGACCAAATATTTACTTTCAGACAATTTGATCAATCTTCAGAGTCTTCACCGTCTTCACTTTCAGCCTGTTAATAAAACATAATAATTCATTAGGCTCATAATGTAAACATTTGATCAAACAATTACTCATGCTCAATATTGATAATTATATAAATAACATTGGTATAATTACCGATAAATAAGATAATTCTTCAGGATCGCGTAGTACACAATCTTCATCATCAATATCCAAGTTAAGTTGTGATACATCTAAAGAAGTGCATGGCATGTATTCATTCCCGTCATCCGTCTCATTCTCATAAAAACCTCTTGGTGGTGCTTTCAATACAACATACCAATTCGATGTGTCTGACTCTCTGGAATAAAATACTTGTTTTGCTTGTGATGCAAAAATAAATGGATCCCTCTCAAACTGATGTTGTCCTTGGTGGAGGTTAACTAATGTAAACCCATCTTCGACTTTGATACCATTTTTTATATTTGCCCAATCACAATCAAATAAAGGAACTTTAATTTTGTAATAGTCCAGCAACATGATATCTTTTATGATACCATAGTAAGTTACTTTTCCCATTACTAAGTGTCTTTCGCACTTGCTCGACACATGGTTTCTGCTTCAATAGAAATCCCACAATTTTGTGTGCTTTTCTCAACATCCTTTGTGTGAAATCGATTTCCATTAATAACATAACCAGAATAGAACATTACTTCCTTCTTAGGCCTACATGCAAGCCATCTAACAATATCTGACATTGGACCGCTAGTGCCATTTCTAACTTCATTTCCCAGCCATTCACTAAATGTGTTCATATGTCGCTTTTCTAAAAGAGATTCATTCTTGGCTAAACGTTTATCTAAACGTATAAGCTGCTCTTTGTGCATTCTGGAACAATTAAAAAAAGATAATTTAGAGTGTGAATAATGAGAAATAAAAATTGAAAAATAAATTTAGTACTTTAGAATTATAACTTACTCTCTCCATGGATCAACTTCTGCAGTATTTTTTAGAACATAACGATGAGCGATCTCTAACATAGAAGAAGTCATTGAATCTTTTGTCCTACCCTGACCAAGTGGTCGTCCTTCTACTATTGTGCTATCTTCAAAATCCTCATTACGCCTATATTGATGTCCGATATCAGCTGCTTGTTTTATGTATCCAGAACAAAAAAGTGTCAACTCATCAGCTAAATACTTCTCTTCTATGCATCCTTCGGGATTTGAACGATTCTTAACATATCCTTTTAGCACCTTCATATACCTAATCATGATTTAAAAATTAAGCTTTGTAATCAATCAAATTAGACTATCATTAATATAGTATTCTATCATAAACAGATCCTTACCTTTCAAAAGGGTACATCCATCTGAAAGGTACCGGTCTAGCAATTAACGCTTCTTGTCCAAGATGAATAGTTAAATGGATCATAATGTCGAAAAAAGAAGGAGGAAAAAACCTTTCCAGCATGCACAAAGTCTCAGCAATTTCATCTTCAAGAAGCTCTAGTCTAAAAGTACCCTTTGACATAATTGATTAAGAAATACACAAAGATGAAAAATAGCAATCCTTGGTCCCTTAGGTAAAAGACCTCCCAATGCCACTGATAACACTTGCTTCACTAAGACGTGACAATCATGGGACTTGAGGCCATAAATCTTGTGGTCTTGTAATGACACTCGATTTGCAATGTTAGAACTATAGCCATCCGGCAATCTCAAATTTGCTAATCTCTCACAAAATATATGCTTCTCTTTCTTTGAAAGTATGTACGGAGGTATAGTACCTTTAGCACTAATCTTATCATCTTTGAGATGTAATTTTTTTCTGATGCCCATCACCTTCAAATCTTTTCGAGAATTCAAGTTGTCTTTCGTTTTCCCCTTTATATTCAAAAGAGTGCCAATAATAGTCTCACAAATATTCTTTTCAATGTGCATCACGTCCAAATTGTGTCGTAATAGTAAAATCTGTATTATGAAAAGAATAATATTAAATTTAACAAGTAAGACTATTAAGTTTTTCAATCTTAAATATAAATGAACAAAAAAATACCTCCCAATATGGTAATTCAAAGAAAATAGATTTCTTTTTCTATCGCTTTGTAAGTTGTGTAGGATCATCACCATCATTATAATCGGTATCTTTATTTCTCTTCCTTTTTCTGTTTTCATGTTGTTGGCTCTTTGATTTTCCCCAAACATTTACAATATTGTTGACCACTTGAAGAACCTCTGAACCAGTTAATTTTTTAGGCCACAAACGATGCTCTTCGGTTCCATCAAACCAAGTTGCTTTCAACCGCAATGGATGATTAGGTCGAAGAAAAATTCTGTGGCACATGTAAGCAAATTTTTTTCCATTCTTCAGCCATTTTGAACATGTCTGAACACCACACACGGGACATGCCTTTTTACCCTTTGTAGAATATCCTGATAAATTTCCATACGCTGAAAAATCATTTATTGTCCACATCAAGATAGCTCTCAAATTAAAAGTGGTCTTAGTGAATGCATCATAGACACTAACTCCATTGGAAAATAACTCTTTTAAATCTTCTATAAGTGGTTCCAAATATACATCTATATCATTTCCTGGTTGCTTTGGACTGGGGATAAGTAATGACAAAATTAAATTCTCCTTGGACATGCATAAAGATGGGGGGAGATTATAAGTGGCCAAAATCACTGGCCAACAACTATATCTAGAACTAAGATCACCAAAGGGATTGAATCCGTCAGATGAAAGACCGAGCCTGAGATTATGAGGATCCGCTGCAAAAGTTAGAAATTTACTATCAAACTTCTTCCATGCAAACGAGTCAACTGGATGGCACATCATGCCGTCCTGACTTGTGTTATTGTAATGCCATGTTAGTTGTTCTGCCTTTTCAGATAATTTAAACATTCTCCTAAATCGAGGTATGATTGGAAAGTATCTCAAGACCTTTACAGGAATTCCTTTACGAACCTTTTTAGTTCGCTTATTAACCTTCCATCGTGATTCACCACATTTTGGACACATCTCCATATGTTCGAAATTTTTTCTAAATAAACAACAGTCATTCACACAAGCATGTATCTTCTCATACCCCAAATCAAATGCCTTAAGAAACTTTTTTATAGAGTATAATGAACTTGAAAGTATGTTATCATTTGGTAGAATATCTCGAATGATGTTAAGAAGTTCATCAAAACCAGTATCAGATAGGCTATACCTAGATTTATACTTGTATAACATAACCGTTGCAGACATCTTTGTGATAGTACAACCAGAATATAAAGAAAGTTCTGCCTCCTCCACTAGATCTTTCAAATCAGGCTCTATTTCATCTATAGGCTCCATAACATCATCATCATCGTCAAAAAATGCATCTTTGTACATGTTATAGGTCTCTGGGAACTCTATATTTCCATCTTCTAATGTATTTGGCTTTTTCCCATGAAAGATCCATGTAGTGTAACGAGGATGCATACCATTTACGATCAAGTGATCATATACAGTATCAAAATTATGGTATTGTAGGTTCATACAATGGCTACAAGGACATTGAGTCTTTTGTAGATCTACCTTACTTGCTTTAACCATATCAACAAATCTTCTTGCACCATCATGATAGGCTTTACAAGTTCTAAAGGAAAAAAAAAACATGATAAGCACAAGAAAAAAATTCAAATTTTTTCTTTAAAAAGAAACGACAGATAGTATATTCATAAGATTATATAGTTCAGAGATTTAAAAATAACCTTGAAATGTGTAGCCAACTTTTATCCATGATGTCTCTATTTTCCTTGGGAATCCTCCTTATTAACTTTAAGATAGAAGTTTGCATATCAAAGATAAATAGCCAAAGATCAATTCAAAGTGCGATGAAATATATAAGATATATATAATTGCATGCATTCGTAAAACGGCTGATATGCTTGTATATATTTTTCAAGAGCATAACTCAATATACATGTTATAAGCCATCCAGAAGTTACAGACATGAAGAGAACAATCCTTGGAAATTGAGTAGTGACCATAAGACAAATAACACTCCAAAAGCAAAGTAAACAATACATAGCAAACTAAAAACTCCAATACACAGAAAAGATTAGACCGACAGGCAGAGATCATGGATATTCACCAAGTCAGACATCTAGTGATAGAGACTACACTACATATAATCTCACAAAAGCAGAATGCAGGCTTCTTCTTCTTTTGCAGCATATATATATTTATTTTCAATATCTAATGCATATATCTAAAATACTCTCCAACTCTCTCCAAAGAAAATGCAAACAAAGAAAAGTCAGGATGCAAACTATATGGGTCACCGGTACATATATGTTGGGGGTAGTTTGGATGTGTGGGATCTAGAGTAATAAATATGTATCCTTCAATGCTCATGATCTTTAACTATAGAGTATTTGCATGGACTTCAATAGACACTTTGGGGACAAATTATATTCTTTAATCGATTTATGAATGGTTATTTATAGAAATATTCAGCAGTAACGAGAACGTGAGCGTATCATTTTCTCAATAAAGGAAGAAAAAGGTAGAAACAACTAGAAATAATAACTGTAACGAGAACGTGAACGTGAGCGTATCTTTAACTATAGAGTATTTGCATCGACCAAGACCTCGACTTCAATTTCACAAGGACGAAAGAAAAAAGTTGCCCAAAGTCGGGACAACAGCAAAAATATATCAAAGGATAGGAGCGACCCACATCAGCGACCCCAAATCGACCAAGACCTCGACTTCAATTTCTCAAGGACCAAAGAAAAAATTCGTCCAATCTTTTTTTTTCCCTCTCAAATCTTTCTTCCCACAAAACAGAACCAAAATCCACAGAATTTAAGAAAACCCTAATTAATTAATTAATACACAAGAACAAGAAGATCCACGGAAAATAAAACCCTAATTAATTAATACACAAGAACAAGAAGATCCACGGAAAATAAACCCTAATTAATTTAAGAAAACCCTAATTAATTAATTAATTAATACACAAGAACAAGATCCACGAAAAATAAAACCCTAATTAATTAATACACAAGAAGATCCACGGAATTTAAGAAAACACTTATTAATTAATACACAAGAACAAGAAGAAAAGTTGGACAAGCACCCAAACCCTTGGGAGAAAAAATGGTGACGAACTAAACTAATTACTACAAAAGTTTAACAGCAAGATTTCTTACACCAAAACTGAAAATAATTAAAAGTTCACATGAAAAGTATCATATCAAGATTCAAGTGTCTCTCTCTCTCTCTCTCTCTCTCTCTCTCTCTCTCTCTCTTTCTCTTCATCTCAACAACGTCCTCAGCATGCTCCAAAAAAAAACGTCCTCAGCGTTATTCTTCCCACAAAACATTTTTAATATAACAAAAATCATTTTTTTCTCGATCGTCCACGCCCAAATCTTGTGGAAAATCGATCGTCTAACTTTAATATAGAATTCTACAAAATATTTCTCAATATAACAAAAATCTTTACCTTCTCTTCTCTGTTGTTCCTCTTCCTCTTCTTCTTCTTCCTCCTCTTCTTTCGGTTTTCTGGATTTTTGATTTTTTTTCCTTCTCCGCCCTTCCTCTTCTTCTTCCGGTAGGGTTTTCTCTGGGTTTGCTTTTGGGTTTGGGTGGGGAATACTTTTATTAAGTTTTATTGTTGGCAGGAGGGGCGGGACTTTAGGAATAGGTTAGAAAACCGCGGGAGTTTACTAGTTTGCTGGCCCTAATTTAGAAACCGGCAGGATTATATTTCGTTGATTTGTTGTTTTTTTTGTGGCTCTAATATTTCGTTGATTTGTTTATTTAGAGCAAAAACCGAAACAAAAAATTTTAGGATCAACACACGACTAACTTCTATAAATTCTTTTTTTAACGTCTACCATTGACTTATCTATAAAAACATTAATAATTAACGATAAATAATTAATAACTATAAATTATAATTAATAATTAATAATTAACAATTGATAGTTTTTTTTATTAACAATTAATAATTATAATTATTGATAAATAATTAATAATTAATGATTAAGTAACTATATTTAAATATTTTAAAAATAGTAATTATAAATTAATATTATTATGATTAGTAAATTATTAATTAAATTATTATAAAATATGATTCTAATTGTGATTGAAATAATATTAATTAAGATTATAATAAAATAGTTATTAACAAATTATTAGTTAATATTATAATAATACTAATAAATTATTAATTATGATTATAACAAAATTAACTAATTAACTAATTTTTTAATTAATAATACTAAACATAGGATAAGATTATTAATTAATATCATAATAATACTAATAAATTATTAATTATATTATAATAATAATATAATAATACTAGTGAATTATGATTATTAACTAATTAACAAATTATTAGTTAATATTATAATAATTCTAACAAATTATTAATTATGATTATAACGAAATTAACGAATTAACTTATTTTTTAATTAATAATACTATTTTTTATTAATTAATAATACTAATAAAATAGTTAGAAAGTTAGAAAGTTAATTTACATAAACTTTGTGGGAAAGTTAATTTGAAAGGAGATTTTAGAGAAACAATTACATAGGGAAAAGTTTCTCAGAAGAATCAATTGCACTATACACGGCGTGCACAAATGCATGCCATAAATGAGCTATCATTTACGGCACTCACAAGTGCATGCCGTCAATATAAAATCATTCACGGCGTGCACAAATGCATGCCGTAAATAAGTTATCATTCACGGCGCACATACCTGCATGCCGTAAATACGTTTACAATGACGGCTTGCATACAAAACACGCCGTAACAAAGACAAAAAATAACTCATTTACGGCACACAAATATGCATGCCGTAAAAGTGTGTCATTTACGGCACGCAGTTACTGCGTGCCGTAAATTGCGCGCCGTAAATGCTACATTTTCTTGTAGTAAATAAAATATAACAAACACGCAGATGAAGAGGGGTGAGGACGCAAACATGGTGACCGTCTTCCTGGCCACCCATCAGAAGGACGGGAAGCTCATCGACGACCGGGCTACTCAGAGCTGTGTAAGTACTAATTAGATTTCGTTAATTTTTAACACAACTTGAAGAATATACAGATAACCATATACTTAATAATGATTAAATATTTTAGACGTTTATTAGGCTAATTTAGGTAAGTACTGATGTATAGAGATGCACAATGATTTCTAGGAAGAGTATGTTAGGCTACGTGATGAGCGTGTGAGTGCTAGTGCACCGGCAGAGGGAGGGGTTGGTACATCGCAGCCCTCTCGGCCTCAGTCGGAGGACGAGCTCTGGAAGACCGATGTTGGTGGTCTTCAGAGGGGTACGTACTACGGTACGGGGTCCTACGGCGTATTTGTTGTGACGCAGGCATCCAGGGCTCCCTCTTCCAGTGCACATTCACAGCCGTCACAGGTTGAGTCATCCCGAGTCGAGGAGACCATTTTCCACCAGATTGCTGAGCTGCACGATGATATGCTGAGGAGGATTGCTGAGCAGCCAGGGTCTCAGGCGCAAGGGGACGCTGCGTCGGTCACCGCACGCTTTGACGAGCTCGAGCGCATCGTGCAGCACGTACAGGGGACACAGGAGTCCATTCACGACACCGTTACTAGCATAACGGCTTGCATGAAGCAATGCAGCGCCAGACTGCGAGCCCTAGAGGAGATGCGGACGCACCCATCTCCAGCGGTTACACTGCCTCCTTCTCCTGCGGTTGCATTGCCTCCTCCTTCATCATCGTCGGTGGTTCTTACACCGGAGCAGTATGCTTACCTTCTTTCCAAGAGCGGTGATGCTCCTCCTGATCAGCCGTAGTCGACATATATATTGTTGTGTGATGGCCCATTGTTGGGTCTTTTATGTGGTTATACATACATTATTCTTATGTGGACGATTATGTTTAACATTGTTGTTACAAATTTTCATATATCTGTGTTGATTGATGAGATTGTGTTTCAAACGTGTTCGTGATTGTGTGTATATGTGTTGTTTGATACTGTGTTCGTGATACACACCGTAGTTGTTGTAACAAATGGTGTAGGAGATGCTGCAAATGCTGCAAATGCTGTAATTTTTTTTTATTTTTTTCCAATATTAGCGACGTTCAGCGACTCTCTGCGACGTCCAGCGACGAAGGTAACGTCGCTAAGTAAGTATAAGGCACGTCGCTAACTGTGATGAATACCGTCGCTGATCGTCACTAAACGTCGCTATGTAGGACGTCGCTATATGTCGGTACTATAGAGACGTAGCAAAGTCGCAAAACGTCGCCATTTGGCTCTCAAGCCAGGTCAGCATCGATGCATGTCAGGTCGCTCAACGTCGCTAGGTTGCATCGGTAAATGATGACGTTTTACGTCGCTGGTAGTCGCTGAATTAGCGACGTGTCCGCGTCGCTGAGTGTCGTCGCAATAGCGACGTATTGCGATGTTTTGTTGTTTAGCGACCAGGTTAATCGCGACTACGTGCAAACGTCGCTAAATACGTCGCTAATCGATATTAGCGACGTATTTTTCCTATTTAGTGTCACGACCCGATCCCAAATTAATGGGTCGAACCGGACCATGCCCAGCCTGCACCGTGGTGAGACGGCGGCAGTAAGCTGTTCCATTGCAGGTATTCACAACAACACAAGTACATTTGCCACAACTGTTCTATTCGGAATTAAAACTTTATTTGATAAAATATTCAGAAATACAACTGGAAATGAAATGTTGAAATAAACTACAAACTCCAAGAAAAGAAAAACTATCTAAGCATCTGGTTCTGTAGTCCCAGGATCAGCGTCCTCCAGAGACGGCTCTGGTACCGTCGCAGGGTAGAGAACCGGGTCATAATAGCCATTATAGAATAGCTCGTCATCCTCAGTGTTACCTAAAATGTTGTCTCCAGTCAGGAGGGAGCAAAGTACAATTCATGCTAATTAAACAGTTAAATAAGAAATAGAATCATGCAGTTCTAAACAGTTTTAAAACATGTTTGTTACAGTAGAAAATAGTGATTTGAATAGGTAATGACATATGACCGGCTTGGGTTTGTTACAGTAATGGATAAGGGGGTTTTGTTACAGTATGGTCATAATCATTACGCTATTCCCCAGTCCCCAATAGTTACAGTAGTTACAGTACAGTACTCTCGGTGAGAGTTTCGTGTTTGAGACGTGGTTTAGACATGCAGTAAAACGATTAAGTAAATAACTGTAAACTAACACAAACTATACTTGCCTCAATGTAAAGTGACTGGAGGGGAAGAAGATTCCGAGATGTGACGATTTTAGGGTTGTCCTCGAATTCCTACATTCGAGAGATAGACCCAACTGTCAGGTTAACCAACTTAGCTATACTAGTTGCAATCTCTATTTGCGTCCTAGCTCGATTTTAGTTATTTAATTAACTAACACAGAAAACGCGATTAGTTATATGCGTTGATTTAATACGAGGAAAAATGTCGTTTCTACCTTGGAATTGGGAAAACTCGTCGTTCCAGATTATTACGAAAACTTGGTAATTTTTATAAAATATATTACAAAACTAATTTTCTTGTTTAGTGAGAAATACGTGATTTTTATTTAATATAATAAACTTGTCAATTATTAGTGACAAAATAATAATTAATTTTTATACGAAATCACTTTAAACCATAGTATTCGTTAAATAATAAAACTCATAAAACCAGAAAGACAGAAAAATCCTAAGCTATTACAGTCACAGACCAGCCAGCTGGGCTTATGCCCATTTATAATTTATTTACATAAATTGAAATAAGAATAAACTGCCGTTAGTCCTAACTGAAAAATATTAATAAATGTAAACGAATTTAAATATCAAAATATTGGTAAAACTCAAGTCTCAGATAATGGTCCTGATCCTCAAATTTGGCTAATTGCCTCAACGTCCGGGCTGGGCCGGTATCGTTTGCATTTAGCCGGGTCCACTGACCGGTACGGTCGTCACCCGAAAATCAGTTTAGAAATTCATTTTCGAAAGCCAGTTTTGAAATTAATAAAAATATAGTTTTTTTGTAAAAATTTGGGCAGCACTTCCTCTATTTCGGGACAAATCCAAAACTGGGAAGTGCGCCATCAAACTCCTGCAAATATTTTCCAAACCAGGGAAAACCCATTTCCAACCAAAATATCCAACCCAAAATGGTTATCATAAAGCCACAGCACAAATATAATCCAACTACAGAAACCTTTCCGAAAATTTTCGAAAAACCAAAAACAGAACCATTCTAAGAAGATGGTCGGACATACTCGGAAATTCCGAGAAACAAAAGAACAACAGAACCTATTCCAAAAATAGAGTTCGGAAAGCCAAAACCACAGAACCGCAATAAATCGAGCCGATTCCCATTGCGGGATTGGGGACCGTATCATCATCGACACACGGGAGGGACGAACTACTCTGATTATCAGAAATTACCAGTTTCCGTTGGCGGGGAGCCGCGAGAAAAATCTCGGGAAAGAAATCCGAACTAAGTCGGCAGCAGGTCGAAGATCCCGGCTCAACCACGCACAGCAAAGGGGCGCGGGAAAGTCAGCGGAAGAGGGGATTGGCCACGGGGAAGTCTGCGGACAGCGGAGAACCGCGGAGAAGGGTCGCGCTAGGGCAGCGGACGACAGCGGCGGGGGAGATTCCGCCGGGGCTCGCTGACACGGCGGGGGCGCTGACAGCGCAGCGGCCGTACGGAGAGGGTCGGGTTCTGCCGGCGGAGGGAGCCGCGGCCACAGGGGCGTGCGGGCTCGGGGAGGAGCCGCCGCTGCGGGCGGTCGGAAGACGGCTGCTGGCCGCGGGGGTCGCGGCGGCGCGGGGCTCGGGACACGCCGGAGGCGCGGGGGCGCGCGGATCCGCGGAGGTCGGCGGCGGAGCGGGGGTTGCTCGCCGGCGGGGGCTCTGGCCGCGGGTGGGGATGAGCTCGGGTCCGGCGCGGAGGCGGGAATGAGCTCGGGGAAAGTGGGTTTCCCAGAAGAAAAATGAGAAAAGGAAAGAGAGAAGAGGGATAGCTCTGTTGGGAAAGAGATTAAGGAGATGGGTTTTGTTTCTCCACAGGGGGAATGGAAAGGTGAGGGAGAGAGAGTGGTTGAGACTTTAGTTGAGAGTTCTGAGTGAAAAGTTTGAGATCGTGGGAGAGTTAAGAAGAGAGAGTGGTTGAATATGTGTGGTGAGGAGAGAACGTGGGGAGAGCAGTTTACCAATTCTTTAGGAGAAACACACTGGTCCTTCGGGACCAGTTCACCACGTGAATAAATATTTTTTTTTATTATTATTTCTTTTATTAAACCAAGTCAAAATAGGAAAGAGTTTGGGAAAGGAAAGGTTGGGATCAGGCTCGAACTCGGGTCTGGAAATCCAAAGAGCCAAATTATATTTATTTTCAAAATCCTTTTTCACCCAAAAATAGTTAATAATAATATTTAATAATAATAATATTTGAAAACGTTGAATAATAACACAACAATTCTATTAAATAAATTGCTACAAAAATAATGGGTTTCACAATCTTCCCTCCTTAGAAAATTTCGTCCTCGAAATTTAAAGTAAGGTAGGAAAGACAAACATGTACGGGTACTGCGCCCGTAACTCAGGTCCAACTATAAGAATTTCCAAGGCAGTCGTGGATGAGACGGTTTAGGGATAAGTTTTATTTATGATATCATCCACGCAGAAAAAAAAATACAAAAGCGAACCAAAGTACACGAGGTTGATCAGACCATCATGCACCGGTCCTGATTTAGATAATATATTAGTGGGTGCACCCAATAAAATATCGTCATGATCAAGCTTGATTTAAAGAGATAGCTTGCAAAACTAGGCTAACTTAGCAGCATTAGTCAAATTTAGAACGGGAAAAAGAAAAGATAAGGAATAGGAGTTTAAGTGATGGCTCAAAATCTGATTTCTTCTCATCTCTGACTAGACTTGCAACTGGTTTCTCTGGCACTGAAAAGGTTGATTCCATTCTTCAGCTCTGAATTATCCAAAATGTGACTCGGATTCGAAGTGTAGCATCTGAGCTGTGACGTAGAAGACGTCGCACACTCTCAAGATTAGCTGGTAGAGCTAACTGGTACGCTACTACCAACTCGTCTTAAACTTCAAATGGCCTGATGTACCTGGCCTCAATTTCCAGCTCCGTCAAAACTGATTGTTCCTCTGGTAGGAGAAAACTTCACCAAATGCAATTTGGTCTTCCCAAGACCTACCAAAATCCAAGACGCAAAATCCCAATACATCTTCAAGCATCTGGATTGACCTCTCTGCTTGCTCGTCCCGCGGTACTCCATGAATCCGGTAAATGTGCTTCTCGTACAATGCTGCCTACTTTTTAGTGGATAACCAACTAGAAGGGAATAAAGTGTGCTGACTTAGTCAGTCGGTTTACTAAAATCCAATTGGTGCCCTTTCCTCCTTGGGAACAAGGCAATCCTTACTCAAAGTTCATTGTTATATGCTTCTACTTCCACTCCGAATTGTCCAGCGGCTCCAACAAACTTGTTGTTCTCTTGCTAAATTCCTCATGCTGACAAATTTACATCTAATCCCATACCTGGAATTGTCCTTCTTTATTCCATAACATCAATCAATGGAGGCATATTCCGATACGTCTTATTATCTCCTGAATTTACGGAATACTGCGACTGGTGCATTTCTTTTATCAACTCGTTCCTCCGTTTGTCAGCCGATACGCAAAGTCTCGCACCATTCTTCAGAGTTCCAATGCTGATTAATTTAGAAACCTCGAGTGTTCCTGCCAACACTTGATCTCTAAGCCTGCAAAGTGCCTCGTTTTGAAACTACGTTCTCTAGATTTTTATCCCTCAGCCTCGAACTTCATCAATACTGAATCAGCATCCAGCTCCGTCCTTCTATCTCCAGGTAGTATAACCTCCAGTCCAAACTCCTCGATGTCTTCTAGCAGGTGCTAGTCCTTGGTTAAGAACTTCGCCATCAGTATCGACTAAGTGCATCAGCGACCACATTAGCCTTACCTGGATGGTACTGCAGGTTGATGTCGAAATCCTTCATCTGCTTCAGCCATCTTCTTAGTCTAACATTCAGCCCTTTCTGAGTGAAGACATATTTCAGACTTTTGTAGTCCGTATATATTTCACTCCCTTTCCATAAAAATCATGCTTCCATAGCTTCAAAGTAAAGATAATTGCAGCAAATTTCAAATTAAGCGTGGGATGATTCTTCTCATGAGTCTGTAGTTGCCTACACGTGTAAGCAATTACTTTCCCATGTTGTTGAAGAACGCAACCCAGTCCTCTTCCAGAGGCATTACTGTAAATTGAGAACCCACCGGTTCCTGCGGGTAGCGCAAGGATTGGTGTAGTGGTAAATCTCTTCTTCAGCTCCTCAATGCCGACTGGCAAACTTTTCGTTCAGATGAATTCTTTATTCTTCCAAGTGAGCTTCGTCATTGGCTCAGCAATCTTGACGAAATCCTTCACGAACTTTTGATAGTAGCCGGCCAAGTTCAAAAATCTTCCGAATTGAACTTGGGGTATATCACTCTTCAACAACAGCTATCTTCCATCAAAATTTCTTCTCCTGACAACATGGCCAAAAGTCTACCTTGTCAACAATCCACGTCCAGATAACTTACCATAAACTTCTTTTTCCTCAAAGTTTCCAAAACGTCCTCAGGTGTTCCTCATGCTCTTCTTCAATCTTCAAATATATCAGGATGTTATCTATGGAGAAGATAAACTGATTCAAATACTCATGAAAAATCTCTGTTCATGAAATTCATGAACACAGCAGGAGCATTTGTCAGTCTAACGTCCTGACCAAAGAAAACTACCCATACTTGGTGTTTGAACGCCGTCTTGGAAATGTCCTCTTTCCTGACTTGATTTGATGGTAGTCAAATCTTAAGTCAAACTTCGAAACACCCTAACTCCACATAACCAGATCAAACAGATCCTCGATCCGGGCAAAAAGTACTTGTTCTTTAGTGTCTGGTAATCGATGCACATCCGTTGTTCCATCCTTCTTGGGCAAAACAAGATAGGTGTTCCCTAAGGTGAAACTCCACTCTGAATAAGTCCTAGAGCCTGCACTGCTCTGGTCCTTCATCTTCTTGGCCACCTTCGGGTTGACTCTGTAACATCCTTTAGAATTTAGGGAAAGAGCCGGGGACTAGGTCAAGGGTGAATCCTATATCTAGATCTGGGATAATTCGGGGAGACTATCAGGAAAACATCTGCCATAAGGGTGTAACAAAAACTTCTATCCATGTGGAGAATTACAGCAAAACTCTTATGATTGATCTAAGGACATCCAAAAAGATGATGCTATACAGCGGTTCTAGGTACTATTCCTCATGGTTCTGGCTCTTGTATGAGCAGTCTCTAACTGCTTCCTTTTCTATGAACCTCGAGTATGCATCACGCCTCATTGTAAGGGCAGGGTCTGCTGGATAGGAAGAGGGTCCCTAGGTTGTGGTCTAACAGGTGTTGCTGGGATATGAGCTCTGGTTTGATAGGAAGATAAGGGACAGTCCTTTACCCGATGTTTAGCAGATCCACATGCCAAACATTGTCCCAATCTCTTGCGGCAACTAACAGCCTGATGACCAGACCTCTTGCAATAGTTACAAGCCCATAGCTTCTTACGACAAGGCTGCCGGAAAGTAGAGTACTTGATGGGACCCAAATATCTTCTAGATTCAGGGGTATCCTTCTTAGGGCAAAAGTTCTGCTCTAACTTGGTTGGAGATAACTAAGGCTACAATATGACGTTCTTCATGTCTTCTGTCGTGATATTCTTCTGTTCCTGCTGGGCTTCATCTTGAGCTTTTTGGAACTCCATGATTTCTCGAAATAGGGCAACCATTTGGGAGATGTTTGCTGGTACTGGTGGAGCAACAAAAATTGGATACTTCACCAAGGAAAAACAACTCAGTTGAGATGAGGTAGGAATCTCCAGTGTAGGGAAAACTTCACTGGATGCACAATGAGGACGGTCAAACAGCCGCGAGGGAAAAGACCCTGGGCTTGGTTGAGGAGATGGGGTATGATCCGGAGATGACACCTCATCGCCAGCAGGATTTGGTCAATGGTCATTCTCTGGAAGGTTTAGGACGCACACATAAACAAGGTAGCCTACCAGTCTATAATCAAGCAAAAATATTTATTTATATATAAATCGGACCTATGTCGTGACAAATCAATATTCTAGTGTCCTAATTGTTTCTAGATAGGTTTTCCTAAGTTGTTGTTGTTTGTTGGACCTGTATGGGCCACCACTGAAAACATGTCACGACCCGATCCCAAATTAATGGGTCGAACCGGACCATGCCCAGCCTGCACCGTGGTGAGACGGCGGCAGTAAGCTGTTCCATTGCAGGTATTCACAACAACACAAGTACATTTGCCATAACTGTTCTATTCGGAATTAAAACTTTATTTGATAAAATATTCAAAAATACAACTGGAAATGAAATGCTGAAATAAACTACAAACTCCAAGAAAAGAAAAACTATCTAAGCATCTGGTTCTGTAGTCCCAGGATCAGCGTCCTCCAGAGACGGCTCTGGTACCGTCGCAGGGTAGAGAACCGGGTCATAATAGCCATTATAGAATAGCTCATCATCCTCAGTGTTACCTAAAATGTTGTCTCCAGTCAGGAGGGAGCAAAGTACAATTCATGCTAATTAAACAGTTAAATAAGAAATAGAATCATGCAGTTCTAAACAGTTTTAAAACATGTTTGTTACAGTAGAAAACAGTGATTTGAATAGGTAATGACATATGACCGGCTTGGGTTTGTTACAGTAATGGATAAGGGGGTTTTGTTACAGTATGGTCATAATCATTACGCTATTCCCCAGTCCCCAATAGTTACAGTAGTTACAGTACAGTACTCTCGGTGAGAGTTTCGTGTTTGAGACGTGGTTTAGACATGCAGTAAAACGATTAAGTAAATAACTGTAAACTAACACAAACTATACTTGCCTCAATATAAAGTGACTGGAGGGGAAGAAGATTCCGAGATGTGACGATTTTAGGGTTGTCCTCGAATTCCTACATTCGAGAGATAGACCCAACTGTCAGGTTAACCAACTTAGCTATACTAGTTGCAATCTCTATTTGCGTCCTAGCTCGATTTTAGTTATTTAATTAACTAACACAGAAAACGCGATTAGTTATATGCGTTGATTTAATACGAGGAAAAATGTCGTTTCTACCTTGGAATTGGGAAAACTCGTCGTTCCAGATTATTACGAAAACTTGGTAATTTTTATAAAATATATTACAAAACTAATTTTCTTGTTTAGTGAGAAATACGTGATTTTTATTTAATATAATAAACTTGTCAATTATTAGTGACAAAATAATAATTAATTTTTATACGAAATCACTTTAAACCATAGTATTCGTTAAATAATAAAACTCATAAAACCAGAAAGACAGAAAAATCCTAAGCTATTACAGTCACAGACCAGCCAGCTGGGCTTATGCCCATTTACAATTTATTTACATAAATTGAAATAAGAATAAACTGCCGTTAGTCCTAACTGAAAAATATTAATAAATGTAAACGAATTTAAATATCAAAATATTGGTAAAACTCAAGTCTCAGATAATGGTCCTGATCCTCAAATTTGGCTAATTGCCTCAACGTCCGGGCGGGGCCGGTATCGTTTGCATTTAGCCGGGTCCACTGACCGGTACGGTCGTCACCCGAAAATCAGTTTAGAAATTCATTTTCGAAAGCCAGTTTTGAAATTAATAAAAATATAGTTTTTTTGTAAAAATTTGGGCAGCACTTCCCCTATTTCGGGACAAACCCAAAACTGGGAAGTGCGCCATCAAACTCCTGCAAATATTTTTCAAACCAGGGAAAACCCATTTCCAACCAAAATATCCAACCCAAAATGGTTATCATAAAGCCACAGCACAAATATAATCCAACTACAGAAACCTTTCCGAAAATTTTCGGAAAACCAAAAACAGAACCATTCTAAGAAGATGGTCGGACATACTCGGAAATTCCGAGAAACAAAAGAACAACAGAACCTATTCCAAAAATAGAGTTCGGAAAGCCAAAACCACAGAACCGCAATAAATCGAGCCGATTCCCATTACGGGATTGGGGACCGTATCATCATCGACACACGGGAGGGACGAACTACTCTGATTATCAGAAATTACCAGTTTTCGTTGGCGGGGAGCCGCGGGAAAAATCTCGGGAAAGAAATCCGAACTAAGTCGGCAGCAGGTCGAAGATCCCGGCTCAACCACGCACAGCAAAGGGGCGCGGAAAAGTCAGCGGAAGAGGGGATTGGCCACGAGGAAGTCCGCGGACAGCGGAGAACCGCGGAGAAGGGTCGCGCTAGGGCAGCGGACGACAGCGGCGGGGGAGATTCCGCCGGGGCTCGCTGACACGGCGGGGGCGCTGACAGCGCAGCGGCCGCGCGGAGAGGGTCGGATTCTGCCGGCGGAGGGAGCCGCGGCCACAGGGGCATGCGGGCTCGGGGAGGAGCCGCCGCTGCGGGCGGTCGGGAGACGGCTGCTGGCCGCGGGGGTCGCGGCGGCGCGGGGCTCGGGACACGCCGGAGGCGCGGGGGCGCGCGAATCCGCGGAGGTCGGCGGCGGAGGCGGGGGTTGCTCGCCGGCGGGGGCTCTGGCCGCGGGTGGGGATGAGCTCGGGTCCGGCGCGGAGGCAGGAATGAGCTCGGGGAAAGTGGGTTTCCCAGAAGAAAAATGAGAAAAGGAAAGAGAGAAGAGGGATAGCTCTGTTGGGAAAGAGATTAAGGAGATGGGTTTTGTTTCTCCACAGGGGGAATGGAAAGGTGAGGGAGAGAGAGTGGTTGAGACTTTAGTTGAGAGTTCTGAGTGAAAAGTTTGAGATCGTGGGAGAGTTAAGAAGAGAGAGTGGTTGAATATGTGTGGTGGGGAGAGAACGTGGGGAGAGCAGTTTACCAATTCTTTAGGAGAAACACACTGGTCCTTCGGGACCAGTTCACCACGTGAATAAATATTTTTTTTTTATTATTATTATTTCTTTTATTAAACCAAGTCAAAATAGGAAAGAGTTTGGGAAAGGAAAGGTTGGGATCAGGCTCGAACTCGGGTCTGGAAATCCAAAGAGCCAAATTATATTTATTTTCAAAATCCTTTTTCACCTAAAAATAGTTAATAATAATATTTAATAATAATAATTTTGAAAACGTTGAATAATAACACAACAATTCTATTAATTAAATTGCTACAAAAATAATGGGTTTCACATTTAGCGACGTCCTGTGGCGTTGCTGATTTGATAGATTTTAGTAGTGAGGGGGCACCAACATGGAATTGTCTATAATAGAACTAGTATGTATCATGTGTCTTCTATTAACAAAAAGCATTGTGGTGTATTGGTTATAATGCTAGACTTACATTTAAGAGGTTCTTGGTTCAAATCTTGACTACAACAAAATTTTGTTTTATTTATTCTTTTTTACATTATGTATGAGGGCCTATTTTTTAGGTTTCGCCTTGGGCCCCCAACAGCTCAGGGCCGGCCCTGATCGGAATAGTTCTACCATATTGTGGGAATATGATAACTAAAGGAATATGTTAATTACAGGATTCTTCATTGATTGAGGAGGGGTCGAGATTCCCACTATTAAGCATTTTTGAATATTTTTGAAATACTAGTCATTGGATCTTTCTTTTTAGACCATACAAATTAGTTCCTTGATTACCAATTTTTCGTAAAAGTTTGAACTAATCTGTACGGTCCACACACAAAAAAAAGATTCAATGACTGCTATTTTGAAGACATTGAGAAATGCTTAATAGTGGAGTTCCTGATCTCTTCTCTAATTAATTTACGCTAAATAGGATTATATGAATGGAAAAGAATATTATCATCAGTATTTTTTTGAGATGCCTGGTGTAACGTCCGGACTTTGTGCATGTTGCGTTGCACGTCTTTTGGGCTCACTGTCCCCCAACTCTTATTATTTATTTATAAATAAAAAATAATAATACATCAATATGGCTTGATCCACTAATCTTCTGCCACCCAACTAGGACTCTTATGACTCTTCCCAGTAACCACAAGGATTACTCAAGTTCGGCTCATCAGTATTAACATATACTAACTTGCCTCGTGAGATCCTAGCAATCCCACATGGCACATGATAAATGCATCCAATTAAATTTGAGTGTTGTTATTAACACTCTTAAAATATTATTCTGTACTCTTCTTTAATTTTCTATCATTCAAATTTCAAATCTACTCCTGCATTGAATCTAACATTAATTTGTGCATATATGGAGGGAGGAACACAAGATAATATTTTAAGGGTGTCAATAATTTTAATATAGGAAGATTTAAATTTGAATGATAGAAAATTGAAAAGTAAGGTATAGATATTTTAGGAGTGAAAATAATGATAACATTAAATTAATATAAAATAATATTGAGACAATATCAAACCGCGATGAGTTGTATAGAGGGTTTTAAAATATGTAGGACGGTTATGGAGTAATTGCTTTCTTGGTTGCTACGAACTGGATAGGACTGCAGCCGAACATTCAAACCGTTCTGGGCCAACCATGTGGCTAGATTATGTTTTTCCTTTTCTTTTTCTTTTCCCACTTCTGTTTTGTTTTTGTTTTGGTGAAAGGGATTTTGAGAGTCGACTTTTTGTTGTGGCCCTTAATTGCCTTTTAGAGCATCTCCAACCCTATTGTGACTTTGGAAAAAAGTTGTTGCCACATAGGAATGACAACATTTTATTCAAAAGTTCTTCTCCAATGCAATTGTCAAGTCAATTGTGAAGCTTATGTGGCAAAAATTAAAGAAGACATTGTGAAGTTGATTGTCTTGTTCTAGACAATGCAGTTGACAATGTCTTCTCTTCCATGTCATCAATTATGAATAAAAAAATATTAGAAAAAAGAAAGAAGATGAGTAGTTGTCTTAAAAGTTGCCTTGGAAGTTGGAAAAAATACTTTTTATTGTCTTCTCAATACTTTTGCATTGGAGAGAGTTTTTCTATCTCATTGTCTTTTGAGATATAATTTTGCCACATAAACAAAACATTGTCATGTGGTTCATGCCACATAGGAGCCACGTAAGACTCACAACACTTAACAAGACAATAGGGTTGGAGATGCTCTTAGAGCATCTCCAACCCTGTTGTGAGTTTGAAAGAAATGGTTGCCACGTAGGAATGACAACTATTTTTTTCAAAAGTACTTTTTTAATGCAAATATGAAATAAAGTGTGGAGTTGACATGACAATGACATGGCAAAGACAATGTAAAGTTAGTTGTCTAGATCTAGACAATGCACTTCACAATGTCTTTATGTCCACATCATCATTTGTAAATAAAAATGTTTATAAAAAGAAGTAGAAGAGTAAAAGTTGTCTTGGAAGTTGTAAAAAATTATTTTTTATTGTCTTCTCAATACTTTTGCATTGGAGATGACTTTTTAAACTCATTGTCATTTGTGAATATAATCTGCCACCTATATAAGACAATTTCTTGTGTCCCATGCCACCTAAGATTCACAACACAAAATTAGACAATAGGGTTGGAGATGCTCTTATGCATGGTGGATCCTAGTTGAACATTCCAAACCTTGTCCCTCGGAGGTTTTTTTTTTCTTTCCAAAATTCTGTTTAAACTTTTGACTTAAAGTTCGTATAAGTAAAATAAACTTTATTTTAGTGTCTGCTTGACAATGATATTTTTACCGGTTTTGAAAAGGTTTTGAACTGGTTGTTTATGAAGTATTTAAAAAATTGTTATTTGGTAAATTTTTTGTGAAACTGGTTTGATCGGCTCAAAAATCTAGTGGATTTTGAGAGTTTTATTATGTTATTTTATTTTATTTATATCATAACTAAAAAAATATAATTATACTACTTATTTCTTCTTTCTTCTTTTTGTTTCTCTTTTACTTCCTCCAAAATATGGCTACTTCGACTTCCTCTGTTGAGATTTTAAAATCTTTTTTTTCTATTGTTTCTCCTGTCTCGATCCAGATGATCATTCTTATAAATCTTTAATCTATCTAGATTATTGATTTCATGGCAAACTCATCTAGATTGTATGATATATACACACAAAGACATCTCCAAGAATCATGCATCAAGCATATACTTTGGCATCAGAAATAAAAATTTTGGGAGGACTTTTGTTTATATATGGACATATATGTAATTTTATTCTTGTAGAAAAATTCAATGAATTACCAAACATGGATTAGACTGGTTTAAAAGCCGCTACTAAAAAATATTCAAAACTGCAACATTCATAAGCGGCTCTAAAAATACCTTATAACTGTTATCCCAACCATTAACTTAGTTTTTTTCCTTGATATCTTAAACTTCGATATACATTAACTTAATATCATAAAAAAGATAAAATTATTTCCATCCATCCTTTCCTCTCTCTCTCTCTCTCTCTTCCCCATTGTCACTTTCCATTCCCAGAATACGTATTTTTAGAATGCATGTACTGTTTAAATGTAAATATTTTATATTTATCATGTATTGCTCTGTATTTAAATTCCTTTAATTTTATGTTAATTAATTTTCTGCAATTTCATTTCTGCACTTTACTTTCTGCTTTTATACTCTGCTTTAGCTTTGCTATGGGTTCAGCTCAGATTGGTTTAATTATATTGGTTCATCATGAACCGAAATAAATCCCCCACCTACCACCACTCCTTCATTTAAAAGCCCCAAACCCTTTCTCTCTCTTCATTACTTCTTCTTATTTATCTTCTTCTTCCTCATAACTCTCCCACCAACCTAGGAGAGCAAGGCAAGTGCCAACTTGCTTCTTGATGGATCTCCATTATTATTGTTCCATCATCCTCCTTACTTGATTCTAAGCCTCTTTAGTACTTAGCATTTTCAATTTCCATGGCTGATTTGTTGTAGATCTAAGTTTGTTACATTTTCGGATTTCTTAGGTTTTGATCTAGTAAACTTTGTTATCTTCAAGTTTTGATAGTTCCATGTTGTAGAGAATTTTGTTCTACCCAATTTTGACCTATGGAAGTCCATATTTGGGCTTGGGATGAAGGATTTATGGAGCTTGGAAGCAATGACTTCCATGGTTCTCTTCCATGGTTCTGTTCTCAGAAATTTGGAGAAGAAGAACAGTCCCAGCCGCATGAATCTTTCTTCCACAGCGCATGAAATCTCATCTCACAGCCGCATTCCCACAGCGCATGAGTTTATTTATTTCCCAATCTCATTCCTCAGGCGCATGGATTAGCATTCCCACAGCGCATGAGTTTATTTATTTCCCAATCTCATTCCTCAGGCGCATGGATTAGCATTCCCACAGCGCATGAGTTTATTTATTTTCCAATCTCATTCCTCAGGCGCATGGATTATTTATTTTCCAATTCCATCTCACAGCCGCATTCCCACAGCGCATGAGTTTATTTATTTTCCAATCTCATTCCTCAGGCGCATGGATTAGCATTCCCACAGCGCATGAGTTTATTTATTTTCCAATCTCATTCCTCAGGCGCATGGATTATTTATTTCTCAATCTCATCTCACAGCCGCATTCCCACAGCGCATGAGTTTATTTATTTTTCAATCTCATTCCTCAGGCGCATGGATTAGCATTCCCACAGCGCATGAGGTTTATTTATTTTCCAATCTCATTCCTCAGGCGCATGGATTATTTATT
Organism: Iris pallida; assembly: GCA_029216955.1. NCBI lineage: Eukaryota > Viridiplantae > Streptophyta > Magnoliopsida > Asparagales > Iridaceae > Iris > Iris pallida. The sequence goes on from JANAVB010035017.1 coordinate 9,326,002, forward strand.
TCCCAATCTCATCTCACAGCCGCATTCCCACAGCGCATGAGTTTATTTATTTCCCAATCTCATTCCTCAGGCGCATGGATTAGCATTCCCACAGTGCATGAGTTTATTTATTTCCCAATCTCATTCCTCAGGCGCATGGATTATTTATTTTCCAATCTCATCTCACAGCCGCATAAGAATCTCATTCCTCAGGCGCATGAGATTATTTATTTCCTCCCAATCTTGTTCCTCAGCGCATGATATTATTTATTTCCCAATCATTTCCCTCAGGCGCATGATATTATTTATTTTCCAATCTTATTTCTCAGCGCATGATATTATTTATTTCCCAATCATTTCCCTCAGGCGCGTGATATTCTTTATTTCCCAAACATTTCCCTCAGGCGCATGATATTATTTATTTCCCAACCTTTTCCACAGCGCATGATATTATTTATTTCCCAATCATTCCTCAGGCGCATGAGATTCTTTATTTCCCAAACATTCTCCACAGCGCATGAGATTTATTTATTTCCCAATCATTTCCCACAGCGCATGAGATTATTTATTTCCCAATCATTATTTATTTCCCAATGTCTATTTTCCGAATTTTGCATTAATTAACATTGATTGTTATTTTGATTAATTATTGATCATGCGTTCCTAGATGGAACTAAGAGACTGGCTAGTCGTCTTATTGAACTAAATGGAATAAGACACGTTCATATTTGAAATCGATTGGCCAATCCCGAATATTGACATACAGGCACACATGCAGGCTTCAATTTATTTATTTATTTATTTTACTATAAAAGAAGCATGTGTACTTTATGGTCAAGGCATGATTGTTCCGTGGTTAGTTTGGATTGTTGTATTACGCTATGTAAGACCTACAACCTAACCGTACGGGCATCGTTGTAGAGTTGTACATATCGTACCCCGTACGAAAGTACTCATTCCGAATGACCATGATCCACGGCATAGGATTTCACTCAACGTAGAGACTATTAAGTTAAATAAAAATAAAGATTGCATGGAGAGAATGGATTCCCGAGTTCTTACATGGCAGCCCTCTTGGGACTAGTAGTGCCCGACAGGCCGGCTGGTTCCCACAGATACTGCAAACTTGTCACACAGGCATAGAGCGGTATCTGGTTATACTATTTATTGTATATTGTATATTGATGACGGGCGTCCTGCTGGGACTCATCTAATTCATGATTGGCGCAATTGATTGATTGGATCGACTAGCCTTGCTTGTCCATAGTAAGAACTGAGAAATCTTTATTGCAAAATTCCAGGATAACTTGGAACTCACAGTAGTAAGTCGTAGGAGTTGGATGGCCGTTTAAGTTGATTTGTTTGTGTATTGTACCTACTCTGTTACCTAACTGAGATGATCAGAGCATCAGGACATGACGGGCCAACTTCAGTCCTTGTTTGGTTGGGAGGTTGGTTCGAAGTGTCATGATGTTATGTGAATCCCAGTAGCAAGCAGAGATCTATTATTATATTCTCTTAATTACTGGTTTAATGTCTCATATCGTGCTTCCTTGCGGTACTTGCTATTAGAGGTCTAACCTCTCTGGTTTTGCATGGCCAGATTTAGAGCCGGTTCCCGAGGACTCAGCTTACCTCTACCTCCAAGATGGTCAATACTAGAGGGATGATCGCAGGAGGACTCGAGTGGGTTCCTTACCTCCCCGCTCGTTTTGTTATTTACTTTATACTTTGCCATTTGGCACCGACATGTTAGTCGGATTGTCTTGCACTTACTTTTGCATAATTGTAATTAAGTCAGACTGCAGCTGATAACAATTGTGTATACTTTGCTACATCATCTGGATATGTTTTGTAAAGCCAGATATCAAGAACATTTTGACTGAGCATTTGGGACGCCTTACTGCTTTATCTTACATGTTCTCTATTTCTGTTTCTTGTTTGAATGATTGAGACAATAGATGTGAAGTGACCATAGCGAGACTTTCATGTAGTATGCACCCCCTTGTCTTTTAGACAGCATTGATCATATTATACGGTATTCATCTACCCGTAATACGTAGCTGGCTGAGTCATTCCCCCGCTCTCTAGTATTCTGGTTCTGGGGCGTGACAAGGTTTTAGTGGTGGCCCATGCAGGTCTAATTTCAGACTTGTGGGGTGTTTTAATTTATAGGATGTCTCAATCACGCATGTTCCCTCTTGATCTCATGATCCGTTACTCTCGACTCTAGCTTGACATTCCGGTATCCTTTGACTTCATTGATCTTTCCTGTCCGATCGTTTGATTGTTCTTTTGTCCCTTTTCTTAGGGGTACTTCGTCCGCATCTGCCAGGACTGGACAACAACAACAACAACAACAAGAGCAATACGGACAACCTGACCATGTTGGTCAGCAACAAGGGCCGGTACTAACTCAAGAGGCTATTCAAGAAGAAGTGATAGTGGAAGCAGCAGCTGGATCGCAGTATCCGGATATTCCACCACTACCAACAGTTCCACCTACCCCTGTGGGAGTAGACACACCAGCCCTTCTGGAGATCATGAGAGGGATGATGGCTACTCAGCAACATCAGATGTTAGCCCAGCAGCGTATGCACGCTCAGTTACAAGAGCAGAATGTACTACTTAACCAAGGATTGCAGACAGCTTTGGAAAGAGGGGCAAGGACAGATTCAGGAGCGTCAGCCAGGTTTTGCAAGTTCAACCCCCATCGTTTCGAGGGCAGGGAAGATGCCATCTCAGCAGATGCGTGGCTTAAGGATATTGAGGCTATTCTGACAGCAGCTAAGGTGCCGGCAGAAGAACGTGTGGATCAAGTGAAGTTGTTACTTCAGGATCTCGCACGTGATTGGTGGAAATCAGAGGAAGTGGGCATCAGACGTCCTGTTGCTTGGGACGATTTTACTGCAAGGTTCAAGACGAAGTACTATGGGATTGTGGCGCAGTTTGAGCTACAACAGAAGTTTATCAACCTCAAGCAGGCCGGCAAGACGGTAGATGCCTATGCAGCGGAGTTCTGCAGATTGAGCAGGTTCGCCCCAGAGATGGTAGCAACAGAGAGCCAGAGGGCTATGAGGTTCCAGCAAGGGTTTCACCTTGAGCTCTTGCAATTGATAGAAGGGCACAACTACCAGACTTTTGACGAAGTATTGACGGCGACCCGAAGGCATGAGATCACCATTCAGAGAATCACGGCGAGGACTGGAGGTCAGAAGAGATCTCACAGTCAGATTGAAGGAGGAGGGGGAGCAGCGCCCCGAACAACAGCACCATCCCTTGGCATTCGCATTCACGATGTGGCAATGCGAGGGCCAGCACCACCACCCAGGCAGCAGCAACAGCAACAGAGGAAAAACCAGCAACCCCCAGCGGGATGCACTTATTGCGGGAAGATAGGGCACACTAGAGATGTGTGTCGGATATTGAACAGACTGTGTTTGATATGTGGAAATCCAGATCATCGGGTTACCACATGTCACATGAATTCGAAGTCAGGAGGACCAGTACAGCAGTTTCCTGCTCTGCCAGCACCGGGGGTAGGGCAGTATCGAGGACCCGCAGTGGCAGTGAGACCATTGGCCCAGCGTCCGTTAATGCCACAGGCTCAGATGTTTCAGCAGCAGGGACCGCCGATGCAGCAACACCAGCATAGACCACTCCAGCATCACCAAGGCAGGGGCCAGCGACAGCACCAGGCTAGGCCGCAGCATGGGAATCAGCAAGGAGGTCGAGGGCAGGCATTCACTCTGTCCTTGGAAGAGGCATTGGAATCAGGAGATGTTGTGGCAGGTAACATTCTCGTTGCCTCTTATCCCGCAGTAGCATTGTTTGATTCGGGAGCATCGCACTCATTTATATCTGCACAATTTGCAACACGGCTAGGAATAGAATTCGAGGCATTGCCAGGGAGGTTAAATATACTCACTGGTAATGGGCTCGTAGGAGTTAGTAGAGTTATTCTAGCATGTGGCGTTGTAGTTTGCGGGCATTCCTTACCCGCCCGGTTGATAGAATTTCCTGTTGGAAATTTCGACGTTATCTTAGGCATGGACTGGCTGAAAGACAGTCATGCGACGATAGATTATCGTAGAGGGAGTGTATCTTTTGATATCCCAGGCATGAAGAGATTCACCTTAGTCAGATCAGAGGCAACTCAACAAGAGCAGGGAGTAATAACGACAATGGAAGAAGTTCAAGTTCCGAAGGTAGTTGAAGAGTTTCTAGACGTATTTCCTGAAGAACTTCTAGGTCTGCCACCAGTTAGAGATATTGAGTTCAGGATAGAATTGGCACCTGGAACTAAACCGATATCAGATCGAGTTTACAGAATGGCGGACTCGGAGCAGGCTAAGGTATATCAACACATAGAGGAACTGAAGGAGAAGAAGTTCATCCAAGCTAGCATATCACCATGGGCAGCACCAGTGGTACTTGTGGGAAAGAAGGATGGGTCGTTCAGACTGTGCATTGATTACAGGAAGCTTAACACGGCGACAGTAAAGAACAAGTACCCACTACCAAGGATCGACGACTTATTTGATCAGTTGAGCAAAGCTAGAGTTTTCTCCAAGATAGATCTTCGTTCAGGGTATCATCAAGTGAGGGTTCGGAAGGAGGACATTCCCAAGACAGCATTCAGGTCAAAGTATGGGCATTATGAATTCTTAGTAATGTCGTTTGGTTTGACCAATGCTCCAGCAATATTTATGGATTTGATGAACCGCATCTTTATGCCATACTTAGATCAGTTTGTCGTTGTGTTTCTTGACGACATTCTCGTATACTCTGCTAGTGAAGAGGAGCATGAAGACCACCTCAGAAAAGTGTTACAGGTTCTGAGAGAGAACCAGTTGTATGCCAAGCTCAGCAAGTGTGAGTTCTGGACGAATCGCATTTCATTTTTGGGTCATATCATATCAGGAGCTGGAGTAGCAGTAGATCCCAAGAAGGTAGAAGCAGTAGAGAGTTGGCCAGTACCCAAGACCGTAGCAGATGTACGGAGTTTTTTGGGATTGGCAGGATATTACAGAAGGTTTGTATCAGACTTTGCAAGGCTTTCAGCACCCATGACCCGCTTGACACAGAAGGATGTACCATTTGTCTGGTCGACAGAATACCAGACATCATTTGAGAATCTGAAGCAGAAGTTGATATCAGCGCCTATTCTTATATTGCCAGTTGGACCCGGAGGTTTTACCGTTTATTGTGATGCGTCAGGTAAAGGACTTGGATGTGTCCTCATGCAGCATGGAAAGGTGATAGCATACGCATCTAGACAACTTTGGGACCACGAGAAGAATTATCCAACTCATGATTTGGAGTTGGCGGCAGTAGTATTTGCTTTGAAGCTATGGAGGCATTACTTATATGGTGATCGAGTGGACATGTACACAGACCACAAAAGTATGAAGTACATTTTTACTCAGAAGGAACTGAACATGAGGCAGAGAAGATGGTTGGAGTTGATTAAGGACTATGACGTGGAGCTTCAGTATCATCCAGGCAAGGCTAATGTGGTAGCAGACGCTCTCAGCAGGAGAGGCGGCGCATTTATGTTAACAACACAGAAGCATATCTTAGAAGACCTTCAGGAGATGGGCATCGAGGTTTTACTTCCTAGTGATGTAGGAGTTCTGGCGAGTCTATAAGTTCAACCCAACTTGGTAGATAGGATCAAGGCAGCTCAGGCACAAGACCCAAGGATTCAGAAGCTTAGGACAGAATGTGTGTCAGGACTCAGGAAGGAGATGAGAATTCATGAAGATGGTACACTTAGGTTTGGGTCACGTCTATGTGTGCCTAGTGGAGATATCAGACAGGAGGTTATGGCAGAAGCTCACAGCTCTCAGTATTCTATTCACCCTGGAGGGACCAAGATGTACCAAGATATCAAGCAGCACTTCTGGTAGAATGGGATGAAGAGGGAGATAGCTAGATTTGTTTCCCGTTGCTTGGTATGTCAGCAAGTGAAGGCAGAACAGCAGAGGCCAGCTGGGTTATTGCAACCGCTTCCTATCCCGGAATGGAAGTGGGAACATATTACAATGGACTTTGTGACCGGTTTACCAAGATCACCAAGTGGTAAAAATGCTATTTGGGTGATAGTAGATCGGCTTACAAAGGTGGCGCACTTTCTTCCTTTTAGAGTAGGTCAATCTACGGAGAAGTTGGCAGAGTTGTATATGCAGCAGATAGTCAGGCAGCATGGGGTCCCAGTCAGTATTGTGTCAGACAGAGATACTCGTTTTACATCACATTTTTGGAAGAGCTTACATCATAGCTTGGGTACCAAGTTAAGATTTAGCATGGCTTACCATCCACAGACGGACGGGCAATCAGAAAGAACAATTCAGACCCTAGAAGATATGTTGCGAGCTTGCATCCTAGATTTTGGAGGATCTTGGGAGAGCCACCTGCACTTAGTTGAGTTTTCTTATAACAACAGTTATCAAGCCAGTATCCAGATGGCGCCATTTGAAGCACTATATGGTAAGAAGTGTAGGTCGCCACTAGCATGGGATGATATCGGAGAGAGAAAGATGTTAGGCCCGGAAATGATTGTTCAGACAGTTGAATTAGTCAAAGGAATTAGAGAGCGACTTCGAGTTGCACAGGATCGGCATCGTCATTGGGCGGACCAGCATCGTAGGCCGCTAGAGTTTTCTGTTGGGGACCACGTGTTCTTGCGGATCTCACCTACCCGTGGGGTCATTAGGTTTGGCGTTCGCGGGAAGTTGAGTCCGCGGTACGTGGGCCCATTTGTTATTCTTGAGAGGATAGACGATGTTGCTTATCGTTTATCCCTTCCACCTTCGTTACGAGAGGTGCATGACGTATTTCATGTATCTCAGTTGCGAAGGTATGTATCAGACCCAAGCCATATTCTTGATCATTCTGAGCTGGTTGTTGGTACCAACCTGTCTTACGAGGAACAGTCTGTGTCTATTTTGGACCGAAGAGAGAAGATACTCAAGAACCGAACAATTAGCCTTGTCCGGGTTGCTTGGGGTCATCACTCTTTAGGAGAGTCAACGTGGGAACGTGAGGATGATATCCGATCACGGTATCCGCACCTGTTTGACTCACAAGGTATATCTCTTTCTGTATACCTTGATTGTCTTAACTCCTCATGCTTGCCACCTTACGAGTAGAATTGCTTGGTATCGTAGAATGTTCAACATAGATATGTTACATACTATTGACATTGTAGAATGATTGCTTACTTAAATTGCTTATACCTAGAGTAGTTCAGCTCTGATGTTTCTATCATGCTTGGATTTGAAATTTCGAGGACGGAATTTTTCTAAGGAGGGTAGAGATGTCACTTCCCATTCCCAGAATACGTATTTTTAGAATGCATGTACTGTTTAAATGTAAATATTTTATATTTATCATGTATTGCTCTGTATTTAAATTCCTTTAATTTTATGCTAATTAATTTCCTGCAATTTCATTTCTGCACTTTACTTTCTGCTTTTATACTCTGCTTTAGCTTTGCTATGGGTTCAGCTCAGATTGGTTTAATTATGTTGGTTCATCATGAACCGAAATAAATCCCCCACCTACCACCACTCCTTCATTTAAAAGCCCCAAACCCTTTCTCTCTCTTCATTACTTCTTCTCATTTATCTTCTTCTTCCTCATAACTCTCCCACCAACCTAGGAGAGCAAGGCAAGTGCCAACTTGCTTCTTGATGGATCTCCATTATTATTGTTCCATCATCCTCCTTACTTGATTCTAAGCCTCTTTAGTACTTAGCATTTTCAATTTCCATGGCTGATTTGTTGTAGATCTAAGTTTGTTACATTTTCGGATTTCTTAGGTTTTGATCTAGTAAACTTTGTTATCTTCAAGTTTTGATGGTTCCATGTTGTAGAGAATTTCGTTCTACCCAATTTTGACCTATGGAAGTCCATATTTGGGCTTGGGATGAAGGATTTATGGAGCTTGGAAGCAATGGCTTCCATGGTTCTGTTCTCAGAAATTTGGAGAAGAAGAACAATCCCAGCCGCATGAATCTTTCTTCCACAGCGCATGAAATCTCATCTCACAGCCGCATTCCCACAGCGCATGAGTTTATTTATTTCCCAATCTCATTCCTCAGGCTCATGGATTAGCATTCCCACAGCGCATGAGTTTATTTATTTTCCAATCTCATTCCTCAGGCGCATGGATTATTTATTTCCCAATCTCATCTCACAGCTGCATTCCCACAGCGCATGAGTTTATTTATTTCCCAATCTCATTCCTCAGGCGCATGGATTAGCATTCCCACAGCGCATGAGTTTATTTATTTCCCAATCTCATTCCTCAGGCGCATGGATTATTTATTTCCCAATCTCATCTCACAGCTGCATTCCCACAGCGCATGAGTTTATTTATTTTTCAATCTCATTCCTCAGGCGCATGGATTAGCATTCCCACAGCGCATGAGTTTATTTATTTTCCAATCTCATTCCTCAGGCGCATGGATTATTTATTTCCCAATCTCATCTCACAGCCGCATTCCCACAGCGCATGAGTTTATTTATTTCCCAATCTCATTCCTCAGGCGCATGGATTAGCATTCCCACAGCGCATGAGTTTATTTATTTCCCAATCTCATTCCTCAGGCGCATGGATTATTTATTTTCCAATCTCATCTCACAGCCGCATAAGAATCTCATTCCTCAGGCGCATGAGATTATTTATTTCCTCCCAATCTTATTCCTCAGCGCATGATATTATTTATTTCCCAATCATTTCCCTCAGGCGCATGATATTATTTATTTCCCAATCTTATTCCTCAGCATATGATATTATTTATTTCCCAATCATTTCCCTCAGGCGCATGATATTCTTTATTTCCCAAACATTTCCCTCAGGCGCATGATATTATTTATTTCCCAACCTTTTCCACAGCGCATGATATTATTTATTTCCCAATCATTCCTCAGGCGCATGAGATTCTTTATTTCCCAAACATTCTCCACAGCGCATGAGATTTATTTATTCCCCAATCATTTCCCACAGCGCATGAGATTATTTATTTCCCAATCATTATTTATTTCCCAATGTCTATTTTCCGAATTTGGCATTAATTAACATTGATTGTTATCTTGATTAATTATTGATCATGCGTTCCTAGATGGAACTAAGAGACTGGCTAGTCGTCTTATTGAATTAAATGGAATAAGACACGTTCATATTTTAAATCGATTGGCCAATCCCGAATATTGACATACAGGCACACATGCAGGCTTCAATTTATTTATTTATTTATTTTACTATAAAAGAAGCATGTGTACTTTATGGTCAAGGCATGATTGTTCCGTGGTTAGTTTGGATTGTTGCATTACGCTATGTAAGACCTACAACCTAACCGCACGGGCATCGTTGTAGAGTTGTGCATATCGTACCCCGTACGAAAGTACTCATTCCGAATGACCATGATTGTCACGCCCCAGAACTAGAATACTGGAGAGCGGAGGCAGACATAGCCAGCTACGTATACTGAAGTGGGAACCACCTCGATATACGGTCACGACTGTCTAGATATATGGGGGTTTACTACAAGCCAACAGTCTCTTATGGTCATGAACAAACCTAGTGTCTCAATCACAAGCAAGTAAGTAGATATCACAAGATGTATGATCATTAAATATACAATAGTAAGGCGTCCCAAACATTACATATTCAGCTGATCATGAAGCTAGTCTTTACAAAATGTTAGGACTAGCAAGAGTTTAGTCATTACATGATCAACCCTAGGATTTGTCAATCATGTATACAGCCCGTAGGCAGACAGTAAGTAAATGCATCGAGCTAACAGGTGCTCGTCGGCTAAACGTCTCAAAAGAATAAATTTACAATAAAGTGGACGAAACAAAAGGGAAAACCCACTCTTGGCCTGGCGTCCTTCTAGTGGCCACCATCTGGCTGGAGACGCGGTAGATCCTCTGGAGCTGCTCCGAAATCTGGCCATACAAAACCAGCTGGGTCAAACCCCAGAAGAGCAAGTGCCACAAAGGGGCCAAGAAATAAGAACAAAACCAGCAAATCAGCGCAAAAAATAATATGGCATAATAAAAGACAGAAATCTAAAAGAGAAAGCATGACGGGGTGATATACGATGAGGCAACCATGGGACCATTCAGATAGCCAGGTTACAACCCTTAAACCAAACAAGGACCGGGGTTGTAATCCTTCGTCTGAGCAGAACTTGGAATTCTCACCATTTATCGGCAAGATCATAACGTAAGAAATCAAGACAGAATTAACCTTGCATTGGATCAAGACAGAACTAGATTGGTTATACCTCATACAATCAATCACGGCCAAGCAGGTCCTACGGCTTACTACTTTAACTAACTAGGATTATCACAGGCCTAATTACTAACAAGATGCAGTGAGATTGTTCCACAGCCACAAGCCCTGCAGACCATCCAGGCTACCCAGGTCGAAAGTTAACGGTTAAATTCAGGTGGGTACATCGTCCAGGAGACGCATGTACCCTTAGGTGACTTAGAGGTGCAACACGCAACAGTGCGCTGGAAATGTGCCCTACTCGACGGCAGGCTACAGATCCCAAGAAGCGCCCAGGTAACGGGATTGCCTGTAGCTGTGTCAATCTCGTCATGACTACTGTGTTATTCTAGTTTTTATCCTTAATCCATTTTAGTGGGTGCTCCTGACCGTGGTACTCAGGAGTCCCATCCTAGACATGATGCAAGACTGGACAAGTGGATTTAACAAGCAAGCAAGAAGAACCACCCACGGTGTCAAGCAAGTCAGGTTACCAGTCAAGAGTGCACCCTCTTCGGGTCACTACCAAGTTATCAGGTTACAAGTCGAGAGTGCACCCCATGGGTCACTACCAAGTAATCAGGTTACAAGTTGATCATGCTCAGTCACAAGTTACAAGATTTCCGTTTCAATTAACTGCCAAACCAAGGAGGATAACAAGAAACAAAATCCCAAAAGTCCGTGCCAAGACGTGTTGGGCCTAGTCAAGTTGTGCATGTGAGCAATCAAAATCTCAAAAAAGCTCCAATCATATCAAAAGAAAACCAAGTTCTAAGCAGGCACTAAGGCACTAGGGGTGTAGGTGAACTAGGGTATGCCAGGGAACAAGCACACTAGAGTGCGCCTGGTGGCAGCACACTAGAGTGCGCCTGGTTGAGGCAGCACACCAGAGTGCGCCTAGGGTTTAAGGGGTCAAAGTGCGCCTAGGATGGGCCACGCGCTAAAGTGCGCCTAGTCAGGTTGAGATGTACTGGAGTGCGCCTGGGTCGAGCCAGCAAAGCGCGCCTAGGATCCAAGGGTCAAAGTGCGCCTAGGTGGGGCCAGCAAAGCGCGCCTAGTCAGGGGAGCAGGCGCAATCGGGCCAGGCGCTAAACAGCATGGCCCGCAAGGAGGCGCGCAGCGCTAAACAGCGTGCGGCCAAAAGAGGCGCGCTGCGCTAAAGAGCGCCCGGCCAGGAAGGTAGGCGCGATCGGCCAGGAGGCGCGCAGCGCTAAACAGCGCGCGGCCAGGAAAGTAGGCGCGATCGGCCAAGGAGGCGCGCCTGCGCTAAACAGCGCACGGCCAGGAAAGTAGGCGCGATCGGCCAAGGAGGCGCGCCTGGAGGTCGTTTTCCTCCTCAGCCGAGGAGAGAACCCATGGGTTCCAAAACTTTGGAACACCATAAGTCGGCCATCCAAGCTCCAAATCCGGACTTCCAAGGCTCTAACTTGGGTAAAATTTCACCCTCTACAACATGGGAACAATAAAACCAACCAAAAATCAAGTTTAATAGATCAAATCTAAAGAAATCCAAAAATGAACAAAGTCTAGATCTAGGGAAATCCAAGCTTCAAAACCCAAAATGCCAAGCTCTAACATTGGTCCTAGAGCTCTAGTCTAACTAAAGGTCAATTAAAATGGGTCCTCATTAAATGGCAAGATGCAACTTGCCTATGGTGAGGGTGTTGGTGGTGGTAGGAGGAAGAAGAAGAAGAAGTAAATGAAAGTTATGGAGAGAGAGAAAAAGTTGGTGGGATTTAATGAGGCTTGTTGTGGTGTTCTTGAGGGTGCAAGATAGCTAAAGGTGTTCTCATTCCTACAAACCAAACCAAGCCATATTAAACCAACCGAACCAAAACCGAAAACCCGAAAAGCCGAACCAAAATCCGAATACGAAAATACGGGAAATATCGAAATACCGCAAGTTAGGCAAAATTGAAAATATACGCAAAATCAAAATACGGGCATAATACGAAATACGGAAAATGAGGGTGACAACTCTACCCACCTTAAAAGAATTCCGTCCTCGGAATTTAATCAAGGAGCTAGAGATTGCCACGACAAGCTACACTAATCACAGGCAAGCTACACTAAGCAGTTCAATCATACAATCATGCAACGCAAGCAAGGAAGGGAAGGCGTAAGGCATAAGAAAGACATTATACCTCACGAGTCAAACAGATAGGGATATCGCGATCGGATGTCGTCCTCACGCTCCCACGTTGACTCACCTAGAGAGTGATGATCCCAAGCAACACGGACCAATTTAATAGTCTTGTTCTTGAGTATCTTTTCCCTCCGGTCCAAAATAGACACGGGCCTCTCCTCATATGAAAGGTTGGTACCAACAACCAATTCCGAATGATCTAGGATATGGCCCGGGTCCGGAATATACCGTCGTAACTGGGACACATGGAATACATCATGTACCTCACTTAACGACGACGGAAGAGCGAGACGATAGGACACATCTCCTACTCGCTCTAGAATATCGAACGGCCCTATATACCTAGGACTAAGCTTTCCCCGCACGCCGAAACGAATGACGCCACGGTTAGGCGAGATCCTAAGGAATACATGGTCGCCGACAGCAAATTCTAAGGGACGCCGATGAGCATCGGCCCAATGACGCTGGCGATCTTGAGCAACTCGAAGATGATCTCTGACCTTCCTGACCACTTCAACTGTCTGAGCAATCATATCTAGACCGAGCATTTGCCTCTCTCCAACATCATCCCATGCTAGCGGGGATCTACACTTTCTGCCGTAAAGAGCCTCGAAGGATGCCATCTGGATACTGGCCTGAAAACTATTATTGTACGAAAACTCCACCAGGTGCAGGTGATCCTCCCACGAACCACCGAAGTCAAGGGTGCATGATCTCAACATATCTTCAAGGGTTTGGATTGTGCGCTCTGACTGACCATCTGTCTGCGGATGATATGCTGAACTGAACTGAAGATGAGTCCCCAAACTCTTCTGCAAGCTGCGCCAAAAGTGAGATGTGAATCTTGAATCCCTGTCCGAGGTAATGCTGACTGGCACACCATGAAGCCTGACAATCTGCCTGAGATACATCTCTGCTAGCTGTGCCGTTGACTGACCAACTCTAAATGGAAGAAAATGCGCTACCTTGGTAAGCCTGTCCACAATAACCCAGATAGCATCTCTGCCAGCCGGAGACCTGGGTAATCCAGTCACGAAATCCATGGTAATGTGTTCCCATTTCCATTCTGGGATCGGTAAAGGTTGAAGAAGTCCAGCTGGCCTCTGATGTTCAGCTTTAACTTGTTGGCAAACCAAACATCGAGAGACATACCGGGCTATCTCCCTCTTCATGCCATTCCACCAAAAGTGTTGACGAATATCTCTGTACATCTTCGTACCACCGGGATGAATAGAATACTGCGAACTGTGAGCCTCTGCCATAACTTCCTGTCTGATATCTCCACTGGGTACACAAAGACGCTTACCATGCCTAAGTGTACCATCTTCATGAATGCTTAACTCTGGCCTTTTTCCTGCCTCACACTCTGCTCTGAGCCGCTGAAGCTTGGAATCTGATGACTGTGCTGTCCGGATCCTTTCAACTATGCTGGACTGAACCTGTAGACTGGCCATCAATGCCACACTGGTTGGAAGAACCACTTCAATTCCCATCTTCTGAAGGTCTGCCAATAACTCTGGTTGTGCTGTCAGGAAATAAACTCCGGCTCTCCTGCTTAATGCATCTGCTACCACATTGGCCTTTCCTGGATGATACTGCAAGTCCACATCATAGTCCACAAGTAGCTCGAGCCATCTTCTCTGCCGCATGTTAAGGTCCTTCTGGGTGAAAACATACTTCAGGCTCTTGTGATCAGTGAAGATCTCCACTCTATCTCCGTACAAGTAGTGTCTCCACAATTTCAAAGCAAACACTACCGCTGCCAATTCTAAGTCGTGGGTCGGGTAATTCTTCTCATGATCACGAAGTTGTCGCGACGCATAAGCTATTACCTTCCCATGCTGCATCAGCACACATCCCAATCCTCTGCCTGAAGCGTCGCAATAAACTGAGAATCCTCCGGTCCCATCTGGAAGGGTGAGGATGGGAGCCGTAATCAAACCTCGCTTCAACTTCTCAAATGATTCCTGACACTCCGCTGTCCAAACAAACGGCACATCCTTGCGGGTCAACTGGGTCATCGGCGTTGAAATCCTTGCAAAATCTGAAACAAACCGCCGGTAATAGCCGGCCAATCCAAGAAAACTACGAACCTCTGCCACTGAGCTAGGTACCGGCCATGACTCTATAGCCACAACCTTCTGAGGATCCACTTCCACTCCTCCACGGGTAATGATATGACCCAGGTATGAAATGCGATCGAGCCAGAACTCGCATTTACTAAACTTGGCATACAACTTATGCTCCCTGAGCGTCTGAAGGACAACTCTGAGATGCTGCTCGTGCTCTGCTTCACTCTTGCTGTAGACCAGGATGTCATCTAGGAACACTATCACAAACTGATCCAAGTAAGGCATGAAAATGCGATTCATGAGATCCATGAATACTGCCGGCGCATTGGTCGCTCCAAAGGGCATAACTAGAAACTCCCAATGCCCATACCTCGATCTGAACGCCGTCTTCGGGATGTCCTGCTCTCTGACTCTGATCTGGTGGTATCCTGACCGCAAGTCTATCTTCGAGAAAACTGAAGCCCCTCTGAGTTGATCAAACAAGTTATCTATCCTCGGAAGAGGGTACTTGTTCTTAATTGTCACTGAGTTCAAGGTACGATAATCTACACATAACCTAGACGTACCATCCTTCTTCTTTACAAGAAGCATCGGGGCTCCCCAAGGCGATCCACTAGCACGGATGAATCCCTTGGTCCTCAGTTCTTCAATCATCTTGTACAAAATCTCCAATTCTGAAGGCGCCATCCTGTAGACTCGCTCTGATACCGGTGCTGTCCCGGGAATCAAGTCTATTGTGAACTCGATCTCCCGCTCTGGCGGCATTCCTGGAAGTTCCTCTGGGAAGACATCTGGAAACTCTTCAACTATCTAGGGCAACTGCACTGCTGCTACTGCCATCCGCAACACTGGAGGAGATGGCTCTACTGTGCCTCTGGAAAATGAAAACTCTGGCTCTCCGGGAATACTAAAGACAACTCTGCCAACATGGCAGTCTATCCTAGCATAATGGTTCCTCAACCAATCCATGCCTAGGACTACATCATAGTCTGCCATAGGGAACTCTATGAATCTAGCGGGGAACTCTCTACCGCTAACTACGATCCGACACGAGGAAAACACTCGATCTACCCCCACAAGACCATTACCAGTAAGTATATTGAGCCTCACTGATAATGACTCGGGCTCCAATCCTATCCGTGTCACGAATCGTGCAGACATGAATGAATGCGAAGCACCAGAATCAAATAATACTGAAGCTGGAAAGGAGTTGACGAGAATAGTACCTGCCACAACCTCACCTGGTGCAACTTCCTCTTCCGTGGCCATCATCATGGCCTGACCTTGACCTCTGGCTGCTGGTCCCCTCTGCTGGAAACCTCTCTGCCTGTTCTGGATCTGCGCTTGAGCTTGCGCATACTGCTGGGGGTGCTGCTGCTGGAATACTTGAGACTGAGGCGGCAAGGGTCTCGAAGACTGATACTGTTGCTGCTGAACTGGCGCTGGGGCCGGTCCTCTCACCGAAGAGCTAGAAGGGTTGGATGCGGATGAACCACCTCTATTCGGGCAAGCCCCAATCCGATGATCTGCTGCTCCACAAGCCAGGCACAATCCCTGCGCCCTGCGACAATCTGCCACCACGTGCCCTGGCTTCCCGCAATGAGAACATCCTATCGCGGAAGTCTGCTTCTGCTTCTGCTGCTGCGGGTACGTCGGGGTCGAGTGCTGAACCGACGTCACTGAGGCCGCCCGCCTCGGAGTTCCAATGGTTATTCCCCTAGCTGCCGGGGCTGGAGCTGATGACTGGTGCATCTGACTATGGGACCGCTTCCTACCTCCGGTCCTATCCACAATTCTCTGGGAGGTATACTCATGTCTCCTAGCCGCCTTCAAAACAGCATCGAACGTCTGGTGCTCAAACTGCTCAACTGCTAACAAGATCTCCAGATGCAGTCCCTGCTGGAACCGCTGGGCTCTATCATACTCGGTTGCCACCAAGGTGGGGGCGAACCTACTCAGCCTAGAAAACTCGGTCGCATAGCCATCGACCGTCCTGCCTCCTTGCTTCAAGTTGGTAAACCTGGTCTGCAGGTCGTACCGAGCCACAGCATCAAAGTACTTCGTCTGAAATCTCTCCCAAAATATTGCCCATAAAATAGGGGCCACTATTCCTTCGGCCTGCGCTGCCCACCAGCTACGGGCAAGATCTAACAACTGCAGGCGCACCACTGCCACCTTCTCATTCTCAGGGGTCCTGGCTGCTTCTAGAATCATCTCAGTATCCTGAAGCCATGCGTCCGCGGCAACCGCATCCTCGGTGCCGTCGAAGAAAGGAGGGTTCAATCTCTTGAAACTGTTAGCCGCCTGGTTCCCTGGATGACCGCCTCTGGCCAAAGCATCTTGAACTGTCTGGTGCAGAGCATCACTCCGACGATCCTGGGAAGCTATCAAGGTTCTGATAAGGCCTACTAGAGTACCATCATCTGGCTCTGCGGGCTGGACGGGCCGAACTGGTGATTCTCCTCCAGTTGGCACAACTCTGGAAGCCACCCCGGAATGCTGGGCTTGATCTCCGGGTTGCTGCTGACCCACAGGAAGTGCTCCACCTCTACGATCGGTAGGACCGGGTACAGTGCCGCTGAAGAAGACGACACAGGAAACAATAAGGAAAGGACCAGGGCAGATCAACGATATAAGCACAGGATCAGGACAAGAATCCAGGGATTCAGAGGATACGAACAGAAATCAAGAACGAATACTGATTGAGACATCTATCTGGCAACCCCCACACATCTTGATTTACAAGACCTGCATGGGCCACCACTTAAACCATGTCACGCCCCAGAACCAGAATACTGGAGAGCGGAGGCAGACATAGCCAGCTACGTATACTGAAGTGGGAACCACCTCGATATACGGTCACGGCTGTCTAGATATATGGGGGTTTACTACAAGCCAACAGTCTCTTATGGTCATGAACAAACCTAGTGTCTCAATCACAAGCAAGTAAGTAGATATCACAAGATGTATGATCATTAAATATACAATAGTAAGGCGTCCCAAACATTACATATTCAGCTGATCATGAAGCTAGTCTTTACAAAATGTTAGGACTAGCAAGAGTTTAGTCATTACATGATCAACCCTAGGATTTGTCAATCATGTATACAGCCCGTAGGCAGACAGTAAGTAAATGCATCGAGCTAACAGGTGCTCGTCGGCTAAACGCCTCAAAAGAATAAATTTACAATAAAGTGGGCGAAACAAAAGGGAAAACCCACTCTTGGCCTGGCGTCCTTCTAGTGGCCACCATCTGGCTGGAGACGCGGTAGATCCTCTGGAGCTGCTCCGAAATCTGGCCATACAAAACCAGCTGGGTCAAACCCCAGAAGAGCAAGTGCCACAAAGGGGCCAAGAAATAAGAACAAAACCAGCAAATCAGCGTAAAATATAATATGGCATAATAAAAGACAGAAATCTAAAAGAGAAAGCATGACGGGGTGATATACGATGAGGCAACCATGGGACCATTCAGATAGCCAGGTTACAACCCTTAAACCAAACAAGGACCGGGGTTGTAACCCTTCGTCTGAGCAGAACTTGGAATTCTCACCATTTATCGGCAAGATCATAACGTAAGAAATCAAGACAGAATTAACCTTGCATTGGATCAAGACAGAACTAGATTGGTTATACCTCATACAATCAATCACGGCCAAGCAGGTCCTACGGCTTACTACTTTAACTAACTAGGATTATCACAGGCCTAATTACTAACAAGATGCAGTGAGATTGTTCCACAGCCACAAGCCCTGCAGACCATCCAGGCTACCCAGGTCGAAAGTTAAGGGTTGAATTCAGGTGGGTACATCGTCCAGGAGACGCATGTACCCTTAGGTGACTTAGAGGTGCAACACGCAACAGTGCGCTGGAAATGTGCCCTACTCGACGGCAGGCTACAGATCCCAAGAAGCGCCCAGGTAACGGGATTGCCTGTAGCTGTGTCAATCTCGTCATGACGACTGTGTTATTCTAGTTTTTATCCTTAATCCATTTTAGTGGGTGCTCCTGACCGTGGTACTCAGGAGTCCCATCCTAGACATGATGCAAGACTGGACAAGTGGATTTAACAAGCAAGCAAGAAGAACCACCCACGGTGTCAAGCAAGTCAGGTTACCAGTCAAGAGTGCACCCTCTTCGGGTCACTACCAAGTTATCAGGTTACAAGTCGAGAGTGCACCCCATGGGTCACTACCAAGTAATCAGGTTACAAGTTGATCATGCTCAGTCACAAGTTACAAGATTTCCGTTTCAATTAACTGCTAAACCAAGGAGGATAACAAGAAACAAAATCCCAAAAGTCCGTGCCAAGACGTGTTGGGCCTAGTCAAGTTGTGCATGTGAGCAATCAAAATCTCAAAAAAGCTCCAATCATATCAAAAGAAAACCAAGTTCTAAGCAGGCACTAAGGCACTAGGGGTGTAGGTGAACTAGGGTATGCCAGGGAACAAGCACACTAGAGTGCGCCTGGTGGCAGCACACTAGAGTGCGCCTGGTTGAGGCAGCACACCAGAGTGCGCCTAGGGTTTAAGGGGTCAAAGTGCGCCTAGGATGGGCCACGCGCTAAAGTGCGCCTAGTCAGGTTGAGATGCACTGGAGTGCGCCTGGGTCGAGCCAGCAAAGCGCGCCTAGGATCCAAGGGTCAAAGTGCGCCTAGGTGGGGCCAGCAAAGCGCGCCTAGTCAGGGGAGCAGGCGCAATCGGGCCAGGCGCTAAACAGCGTGGCCCGCAAGGAGGCGCGCAGCGCTAAACAGCGCGCGGCCAAAAGAGGCGCGCTGCGCTAAAGAGCGCCCGGCCAGGAAGGTAGGCGCGATCGGCCAGGAGGCGCGCAGCGCTAAACAGCGCGCGGCCAGGAAAGTAGGCGCGATCGGCCAAGGAGGCGCGCCTGCGCTAAACAGCGCGCGGCCAGGAAAGTAGGCGCGATCGGCCAAGGAGGCGCGCCTGGAGGTCGTCTTCCTCCTCAAGCCGAGGAGAGAACCCATGGGTTCTAAAACTTTGGAACACCATAAGTCGGCCATCCAAGCTCCAAATCCGGACTTCCAAGGCTCTAACTTGGGTAAAATTTCACCCTCTACAACATGGGAACAATAAAACCAACCAAAAATCAAGTTTAATAGATCAAATCTAAAGAAATCCAAAAATAAACAAAGTCTAGATCTAGGGAAATCCAAGCTTCAAAACCCAAAATGCCAAGCTCTAACATTGGTCCTAGAGCTCTAGTCTAACTAAAGGTCAATTAAAATGGGTCCTCATTAAATGGCAAGATGCAACTTGCCTATGATGAGGGTGTTGGTGGTGGTAGGAGGAAGAAGAAGAAGAAGTAAATGAAAGTTATGGAGAGAGAAAAAGTTGGTAGGATTTAATGGGGGTTGTTGTGGTGTTCTTGAGGGTGCAAGATAGCTAAAGGTGTTCTCATTCCTACAAACCAAACCAAGCCATATTAAACCAACCGAACCAAAACCGAAAACCCGAAAAGCCGAACCAAAATCCGAATACGAAAATACAGGAAATATCGAAATACCGCAAGTTAGGCAAAATTGAAAATATACGCAAAATCAAAATACGGGCATAATACGAAATACGGAAAATGAGGGTGACAATGATCCACGACATGGGATTTCACTCAACGTAGAGACTATTAAGTTAAATAAAAATAATGATTGCATGGAGAGAATGGATTCCCGAGTTCTTACATGGCAGCCCTCTTGGGACTAGTAGTGCCCGACAGGCCGGCTGGTCCCCACAGATACTGCAAACCTGCCACACGGGCATAGAGCGGTATCTGGTTATACTATTTATTGTATATTGTATATTGATGACGGGCGTCCTGCTGGGACTCGTCTAATTCATGATTGGCGCAATTGATTGATTGGATCGACTAGCCTTGCTTGTCCATAGTAAGAACTGAGAAATCTTTATTGCAAAATTTTAGGATAACTTGGAACTCACAGTAGTAAGCCGTAGGAGTTGGATGGCCATTTAAGTTGATTTGTTTGTGTATTGTACCTACTCTGTTACCTAACTGAGATGATCAGAGCATCAGGACATGACGGGCCAACTTCTGTCCTTGTTTGGTTGGGAGGTTGGTTCGAAGTGTCGTGATGTTATGTGAATCCCAGTAGCAAGCAGAGATCTATTATTATATTCTCTTAATTACTGGTTTAATGTCTCATATCGTGCTTCCTTGCGGTACTTGCTATTAGAGGTCTAACCTCTCTGGTTTTACATGGCCAGATTTAGAGCCGGTTCCCGAGGACTCAGCTTACCTCTACCTCCAAGATAGTCAATACTAGAGGGATGATCGCAGGAGGACTCGAGTGGGTTCCTTACCTCCCCGCTCGTTTTGTTATTTACTTTATACTTTGCCGTTTGGCACCGACATGTTAGTCGGATTGTCTTGCACTTACTTTTGCATAATTGTAATTAAGTCAGACTGCAGCTGATAACAATTGTGTATACTTTGCTACATCATCTGGCTATGTTTTGTAAAGCCAGATATCAAGAACATTTTGACTGAGCGTTTGGGACGCCTTACTGCTTTATCTTACATGTTCTCTATTTCTGTTTCTTGTTTGAATGATTGAGACAATAGATGTGAAGTGACCATAGCGAGACTTTCATGTAGTATGCATCCCCTTGTCTTTTAGACAGCATTGATCGTATTATACGGTATTCATCTACCCGTAATACGTAGCTGGCTGAGTCATTCCCCCGCTCTCCAGTATTCTGGTTCTGGGGCGTGACACCCACGTTGCCACCTCCCTCGGTTGCCCTACCCCGTACCTCGCCTCGACTGCCTCTGCCCCTCCCGTTGCACCCCCGCCCCACATCTCTCTCCGTGCGCACTGTCGCTACAGCCCGAGTGTGGAGAGAGGGGAGGGGTCGGGGGAGGGTATTGGGTGGGGAATGAGGGTAGTTTCGTCTGTTTTTGGGTAAAGTTAGAAATATTCAATAGTTGATGGTATAAAGTTGTCGAGTAAAGATTTTTAGGATATAAAGTTGAAAAATAAAATAGTTGAGGATATCAAGTTAAAATTTAGCCAAAATAATTTTTTTGAACAAAAGGGTTAATTTTTTTTTTTTATCTTTTATTTATTAACTTTTATCATAATTGGAAGTAATAATTTATTTTTTTTGTGAGATCGAATCCATCTACCCTATGTCTCCACCTAAGAACTACTAAAATCAAAAAACTTTGACCATTACACAATAATTAATATCTTGACGCCAGGGACGACTCTGGTCCAGGACATGCTAGACGACGACTTAAGGCCCAAAGATTAAAATGACACCAATATAGATGTATCTAAAATAGAACAAATATATACAATAAGTCATCATTAATACAAAATAGCTGTGGTGTAGTGGTTATCAAATTTGACCTCTATGTAGAGGTCTTGGATCAACTCTTGGTAGAAAAAAAAAATTAAAAAAAAAAAAATATTATATATATATATATATATATATATATATATATATATATATATATATATATATATATATATATATTGGAAGTTTCATTTTGAAAGTTGGTCTTGGGGGTGTTTGGTTCACGGATCTCTCTGGCCAAAATAACTCCAATTTTTGGAACTGCACCATTATGTTTTAAGTTTCTGTGTTTGGTTACAAAACAGGAACTGAACTTTGAAATACTGATGGGATGTTTACTAGTTTATTATAATTATTATTTAGTTAACTTTTAGTTTTAAACATATAATTTTTAATTATCTATATCAAATTATTTTAAATTATATCAGTTCTCAACTGCCACTTCTAGGGGTGCAACTCGGACGGGCTAAACCCAAACCCGATCGGGTAAACCCGTTAATGGGTTGGGTTAGGGTTGAAGATATTCGGGTTCGGGCTTGGACTCGGATTAAAATATTTGAACCCGGTCAAAAATCGAGTTGGGCTTGGGCAGGTGTTGGGTAACCCGAAGAACCCAAAACCCGACATACATATAATTTTTATATATATTGTTTCATACTACTTAAATAAAAAGTTTAAACTATAATTTTTTTCATCCGAACTCTTCAACTCCTTGTCCTAAATCTCGTTTCAGTTTTATTTTGTAATGATTGAGACTTGATTGCTATTTGATTATGCATTTAATATTACTTTGTTTAAAATTATTTCAAATATCATATTAGAGTCCGATAAACCCGATGGACCCGACCCAACCCGAGCCCAACCAGATCCTCCGGACTTGATGTTGGACTTCATATGTTGAACCCGAAGTCGGGTCGGACTTGGGCTTGGGCTAGGCTTATGATCTATCGGGTTGGGCTCGGGTTGACCTCAAACCCGACCCAACCCGCCCGAGTTGCACCCGTAACCACTTCATTATAAACCAAACAAGAAAACTACCAAAACTTATACTTTCCAAAAAGAAATACCCTTGAGTATTTTTGAATTCCTAAAATACCATTGAGTATTTTATAAACATAATGTTATTATGTCAACTTGCATGTCATTTATGTCTAAGTGTCAAAGCAATAAAATTTGCATGCAAGTTCTTTTTTCCATACAAACTCTTCATGTTCTAATGGTAATAAATTTTTTTTCTTACCATTTTCTAAAAGTTATTATTCTCAAAAGAAAATTAAAAAAGAACAAAATTTGTACTTCAAATTTTTTGGCATTATAAAAAGAAAGTACAAGCACATAAATAATCATCTGAAAAAGACGAAAAGATGACAACTGATCTTATAATATTTTAATTAAAATATGTGCTAAACACGTACATGTAGAATAGTATATATAATACGTATATTCAAAGTCTATTTCTAATATTTTCACTTTCCTCCACTTCTGCGAACTAAACAGCCCTTCGAAAGGAAGAGAATCATATAAGGAGCCTGGTTGACACGAGTGAGATGCACGTGGGAACTAACCATCCCGACTCCATTTTATAAATAGGGGAGGAATAGAAGTTCCGAGGCTTCTCATCTGCAGTCGGACGATTCCTCCTCCTCCTCTTGATCAGAAGCTCCCTATTCTCACTCTCCATTTCTTAATCGTACGTCTACTATACACACACACTCTCCCTCTCTCATAGTTCTTTAATTTCTTTTCTTTTTTTTCTCTCCTTTCTTAGTTTCTCTTCGTCTCTCATTCTAAATATTAGCTTTCTTATTGTTAATTTTTGCGGATTTTATTGTGAATTTTTTTGGCTTTGGGATGTGTTACTCC
The DNA here is from genome assembly GCA_029216955.1 of Iris pallida. Lineage (NCBI taxonomy): Eukaryota > Viridiplantae > Streptophyta > Magnoliopsida > Asparagales > Iridaceae > Iris > Iris pallida. The sequence goes on from JANAVB010035017.1 coordinate 9,349,678, forward strand.
TGTTCGTTTTTTTAATGAATTTTTGTTTGTATTTTTTTAATTTAATATTGCAAGTTTGGAGTAGTTTCTTATCTGATTTTTTAAGTAAGAGGAAGAAAATTGGTTAATATCACAGAGAAGTAACGGAAAAAAAAAAAAAAAGAATAAAAGATAAAAGATAAAAGAAATCTGAAAAGACAAGAAGGTCAGTCTAAAAGTGACAGATTTTCTTTGGCTATGGTGGTCGACCTCCAAATCTCTTTGTTTCAAATCATTAATCGATTATGTCTGCAAGTACTATTTCTTTCTGATTAAAAATAATTATAAATATGGTGACCCTTCCATGTTTTATAAGTATTACAAGATTACTTCTATTCTAAAAATAATTAGACTAACCACTCTTCTCATTTGTAAATTTTATAAAATATAAATTAATTAGTGTTATAAATTAATAATTAAAACTATTTAACAAAATTTGTCTTTTGATTATTATTATATAAAAATGTGCCCTTCCTGTGTGGACTACTCAATATATCGTCGGTATTAAGAGACAATGGAATAAATTATTTATTTATTTATTTAACCAGCTTTATGTGAAAATATATTAGTATATGCAAAGAAGGCTGAGAAATCAACTATTAGATACATTAGTTTTATGGTGGGCGGCGCACTATAAACATGACAAGCCTAGCAACAAACATATACAAAATTTAAGAAGATTACTTTATGCCTAACAACAAGCATACAAAATTGACGAAGATAAAAGTTGGTATTTTAAAAATCGGACCGGAGATTGATTAGGATAAGACATTGACAAGGCATTGGGTCGAATCAAATCGATTATATCAATTGGTTCAATCATTGGATTAATCTAAATATAATTTTTTTTGGACACTGATTTTTATAAATAAATTATTTACAACCATTTTTTTTAAAAAAATAGTGAATCAACACTGATCCATGATCCAATCTGAAGAAACTACCGGTTCATAGGTCAACCGGTTGCAGCCGGTCCAGTCCGATTTTTAAACAGTGAATAACGTGGACTTCTACAACTCTTTTTTAGAAAAAATATTGAATGAATCCGGCCTTACTGAATAATTTTCCACTTTTTTAGTGTTATTGGACCTCTATTTTTTTTTTTCTTTCGAGACCATGCTCAAATTTTGGCTGTTCTTTTGTACTTATAAGAGCATCCACAGTGGGATTCTTTTCAAGTGCTATATTTGATCTTTGGCCAAATTTTATAGCACTTAAGGGCTACAATGGACTCTTGTCCACACTTGAAAAAGAGTAGAAAGCCAAAGGACTCTCCAATTTGGAGAGTCCACTAGTGGAGCTATAGTTACTTAGGGCTCACCATTTTTTTTTTTTTTCATTTTTTTTGTTGGAGTGTTGCCACTTGTCAATTATGAAGAAAAAATAAGGAGGATAAAGATGGGATGTTGCCACTTGTCAAGTTGGAGTGTTTATTTGGAGTATATCATTGTGTACCAACATGAAGGAAATGCTTCAAAATTAATTTTTTGAGTATGGTTTGAAATAATTTGGAATATGATCTGGAGTGTTGCCATTGTGGATCCTCTAAAATTTTGACAGTCCTTTTGTATTTATAAGACTCAAAATTTTAGTAGTGTACCTAGAAAATTTTGATAGTTCTCTATAGATTTCTATATTCTTAGTACTACTAAATTTTTTATTTTTAGCCCTCTCCAGCTTATGAGTAAGCAAGAACCTCATTGGCACTAAAGTTGAAGTGATTTTTTGTGTGTGTGCTAATTGCTCGATTCCTTAGAATTGAGGGATTAATTTTTCAATTGTGTTGGGATTTTACTTTAACTGTAATTTCTTTGTGGGTAAATAGAATTTGGATTAACCTATGTTAATATTCTAATGGTCCTGTACGAATATTAATTTTTTTTAAATCATCCTAAAGACATTTTTAACGCAGTTTTTTTTAAAAAAAGGGAGATATAAATCTAAAAACTAAAATTTTACATTAGTAATATATAGGAAGTTTAAATTCATTGGAATATTCAGATTTTTAGGGTCTTATGCGATCGTACAGCTTGCATATATTTAGAAACAAACTAATTATCCTGGAGCTACCCGAAATCATTGGAAACCAAAACCAGAAATAAGATGCGAATGACCGAGTAGGGCAAATTACTTTAACCTTCCCAATATTTCATATTTAATAAATAAACATTCTTTACTTTAAAAATAATTACACGAATTTTTTCTATGTTTTATATTTTATATAAAGGGTTGCTATACTAACTTTTCTTATTTTAAAATAAAAAAATAAATTATAAGGAAGATTTGTGTAATTATTTTAAAAATAAGAGAAGCCCTTTGATACTCATAAAATTTAAATGTGTATGTCTTTCAACTGATCATTTATGTTATTCTTAGATTCTGTGAATAGTGATTACATTGAGGAAGATCCAAAATATTTCTTTCAGCTTCTAAATATTTTTATTTACATGGACAAATTGTGTTAATTACACTTTTATTTTACACTTATTACGGGAACTACTACTGCTTTAAAACTAATTACACGGACCACCTCTGTAGTTTGTATTTTCTATAAAAACTTATAACACCGGTTACACGGACCACCTCTATAGTTTATATTTTCTATAGAAACTTATAACACCGGCCACACTTACGTTTTATAAAATTTATAAAGGGATTATCAGTATAATTTATATAACATAAGGGGGGTCATTGTATTTATTTTTATTTATATATTATAAGTATAGATAAGCACCAAAGCATAGGCATGACCGGTCCAGGGGTTTGGATTTGTCCTATTCGGAGCTAGTTTTAGTTGTTTCTTGGCCTTTATTGTAGATCGATCGTGAAAGGTCACCCGTGTTCTCGACCTCTATTGAGATCATGCTGAGTCTGAAGATTGTTCTAAGCAGAAGGGATTGTCCATGTTTGAAGTCTTGTTTGACTTACTGTTGGACTGGCCTAAACATAGGTGGATGAAGTGGGAGATGCCTAGTTAGTGAGGGTCCCCCTGAACATAGGTGGTTGAAGTGGGAGATGCCTAGTTAGTGAGGGGTCCCCCGTCATCACTAAGAAGCAAACCTTATCCTACACGTTTCTTCCTTCCAATGCAAGTAGCCCTCCAAAAAAACAAAAAAAAAGGTCCACTTGTGGGTCCTGTGTAGGGAAGGTGGTGGGGGTGCAGGATTGGAGGACATTTTCTCTATTGATTCATGAGAGCATCATTGGTAGATGGTGTTTAGAATTTCAACTTGAGGCCCAATATTTTGAAGAAAAATTGAGAGTCAATATTTTGAAGAAAAAAAAGTAAATACAGAATGGATTAGATTTGTATAAAAATATTATAAAATAACAAAATGAGCTCTGGTCTCAAAGATTGTGTGATAAAAAATTAAAGTGAAAAAAAAAAATGTAAATCTATAATTGAGCTCCAAATTGGGATTTACTGTTATACAAAATAATTTCTTACATTCTGAATCTAGAAATTCTCAGGCCCAACCTATAGCTCCTGTGGATGAGTTGGACCTAAAAATTTAAAAATTGAAACCACGAATAGATCTTACTATTTTACAAAATAAGCTCCTACATTCTAAATCTAAAACCTAAAAAATTGGTTGGACCTTACTAATGCTCTTATCATTCACCTGCCATTGCTTATATCCCTGTCACCGCCGTTTAGGGGTCTTTTTTGGTCGCGGCGCGACTACAACTGCCTTCGCTATTGCTACTGATTTTAAGGAATTGTCCTGTCAATATTTCTGGTGGTGGCCTATCCAAGCTAAACCAACCCTCTTTTCTTGTTAGAAATAATTGACACTGTGGCCCCACTGGACCAGAGGTTCTCTCTCTCTTACACACACACACACACACACACACACACACACACACAACCGACACTCAATACATAATAGGGTATTTAAATATATGAGTCGGTATAATATTCAAAATTTATATTTAAGTTTCTATATTTCTGTCAACGTTCAATTCGGATTAATCAACTCTCTTTTCTTATTAAAAACTAGTAAATACACGTACTTTGTACATATAATACGTATAATAAAAGTATTCAATTATAGTCAAATATCTCTTCTAACTCATATGATTAAAAACTAGTAAATGTTCGTGTTTTGCACATATAATACGTATAATAAGAATAGTATCCAATTACAGTCAAATATTTCTTCTAACTCATATGGTTAAGGTGGGATGTATGCTTCTTATTTGGTTGAATTCGATTTCCCATGTTGAATATATGTAACAAATTTAAAAAAATTCTAACAAACTTTACATTTAAAAAAAAAATTAAATGTACCATAATATAATTACGGCTTAGACGGCTCAGTTTTGAGCCGTTTTGAAACCTCATTATATAGTGGAAGATAATGACAGTGTAATGTTCCACTGAACCAGAGGTTATCTTATTTAGTTTTAGGGTCTCGTATTATTCGAAATTTGTTTTAGGTCTCCATATTATTCAAAAAAGAATTTGAGTTTCGTTCTGATGGTCGACTTGAACTGATCATGCAAAATAGAGACATAAATGCAAGTTTCAAATATTATACTAGATACTAAAATTAAATGTAAATTTTGAATATTATGGAAACCTAAAAGAGATCTAACCGTCAGCCCAAATCAACCGTCAAAACGAGATCCAGACTCTACAATATCGAGACACAAACTAAATTTTGAATATTATATGAGACTCTAAAACTAAATAACCCATACGTAATCAACAGTCATCCCAGATATAGGCACTCATCTGAACTATAAGTTTGTGTTTTGCACGAACACGGATACGGAAGCTACACGATAAGAACATTGCAATGCAAATTTGGCACCTGTTATGGTACGCCCTAATGTATTTTCGGAGTGGTCCAAGACGTGTCCGATACAACATGAGTGGACAAAGAGTGCCCGATGCTTCCTTAGGTTTCTACCTACCAGAGAAGTCTATCTTGGAGCTAGAAAAGTAGGTTTTATTTGGTGCAAGTGGTAGGTGAACAAATAGTTTGGTGTGCACGTGTTCAAAATCCACAGTGTCGTGGGCCACGTGTCGGATTATGCTCATATTTCCATCCTGCTCGACCGGACCTGCTATAATGTATGGGCCTAAGTGATCCGGCTCTAATACTTGTGTAATCTATCCCAAGGTTGAAGTGTTTGACGCATTGTAGCAACAAGAGTTTGAAGTGTGGAGAAAAGGTTCTGACAACATCTAATCAATTATTTCGCACTAGGTTTTACTAAGGTTTCATCCAATTTTGATCATTACTAACAAGTAATATTATTCGTATCTCCAATAGTTCTTTCAAATTATTTCTTCTTATGTGACAATTGACACGTGATATGTTAAATAATATTATGTGTCATATAACATGATAGATGACTTGACAAATTTTAATCCAAAAAATTAATTATTTAATTTTTTTAATGTTAATGTTAATATTATTATTAATGTTAATATTAATATTATTGTTAATGTTAAAGTTAATATTAATTTTAATATTAAAGTTGATATTAATGTTAATATTAATTTAAATTTAAAATTTAATATTAATTTTAAAATTTGTCATGTCAGCTGGCTTAACTGTCACGTAAGAAAGAATAATTTGGTGGGATGATTTGGAGTCACAAATATCATTATTCAGTACTAATAAGTAAATTGTTACTTCCCTTGATTTATAACGAAATTGCTAAGGTGTACTGACACAGCATTAAACTTGAAACATCTGCATCAGGTATAGATGGACATGGCCTGTTCATATGAAACAGTGGAAACATGTTTCTCGGATCAAGAAACATCCGAGAAGCTCGGCCCCTCGGGCCCCGCCGCCGCCGCGGCGGACGATCAGCCACCGCCGCGGAGTGCCTGCTTCGACTGCAGCATCTGCCTCGACTTCCCGGTGGACCCGGCGGTCACCCTCTGCGGCCACCTCTACTGCTGGCCCTGCATCTACAAGTGGATGCAGTCCCCGGCCGCCTCCCCTCGCCGGTGCCCCGTCTGCAAGGCCCCCTTATCCGAAGACGCCCTCATCCCGCTCTACGGCCGTGGCGGCGGCGGGCTCGCGACCGGCCCCAAAGGCTCGCGCAAGAACCGCCACCTCGACGTCCCCAAAAGGCCCAATGTCCACAGGGACGTGATCGCGTCGATACGTTCTCCTAGCGACGACGACGGCTACATCGACGGGCAAGGGCACCCTGCTCCGCGGTGGGGCGCGAGCGTGTTTGGTTCGACCGCAGGGGGGGTGCTGGGAGGGCTGGCGGTCGCGATGTACCCGCTGGCGGCGAGGAGCGGCCACCTGGCGAGGCCGTACCGGTTCGAGCGGAGCGGGTCCAGCCCGAGAGAGAGGCGGCGGGAGGTGCTCGTGGAGGAGTCGCTGCACCAGATATGGCTCTTCCTCTCGTGTGCTGCCGTCTTGTGCCTGCTCTTCTTCTGAGATTTCCCGGCACCGTTGCTCTACTGTACACATTGTAAATCATCTTTGTGAATAATCAATCCTACTAGAGAGAGGCTTAGATTGGAGGAACAAAATCTTTCTCAAATTTAACTGTCTCAGCTCCCGAGCAATCGCACCACAAGAACTCGAGTTCTTTTCTGGATTTCCTTCTTGATTAATGTCAACCGCTGCATTGTCATCATATGTATTATCGAGTTCTTTACGTGTACGTACAATTATATTCCTAATTATTTCTGATCAGATATATTGGACGAGCACTGCTTCTTTGATTACAGAAACAATAATGTTGCTAATATGAGCATAATATCCTCGTAAAGATGTTTGTAGTTCTGAGCCTGTCCTACAATCTGCTAAGTGAGAGCTAGTTTTGAGGAACAACAGATGTAGTGATCTCTCTGTTTTGTCATGGGTTCTCATCCATTTGTGATGACAACCCAAACTTGTAGCCGTTTCATGGTTGATGTCAAATAACAAAGATGGCTGATACTTGAGAACAACAATAGTAACATTTGGTATGCGAGAATGTTCATCAGGATTACGAGAAAAAAAATGTTGTTCATGTTGTTGGCCGCAGAATGTACACAAAAACGATGCCAGTCCACCTGAAAATAACGAGCTATTGTCTAATATAAGCACCAAGACGTGTCAAATACGGTATTTTCGATGAGGATGTCATTTAGACAATTTTTAATCTTTATAACTTTTAACAAGATAAAATAAAAATGTTGAACCATTTGTTTCCAAGTTCAACTCATCATCAAATTCGAGAACAAAGAAAGAGAGACAACTGAAATCACTCATCCCATCCCGTAGTGATCTCCCTGAATAAAGAAGACTTCTCGAGCAAATCTCCTCTATCAACTATCTAGAATGACGAGCCCTAAGAGCAAAGTACATACTTTTTCTTAGATTTTCTGTGAACTTGTACCATGAATCTCTCCGATGAGCTTCTCCATGCCAACCACCCTCAACACGCATATATATAGGTTAAGAAACCTAAACTAGGGTTTAGAAAAATCCTAAAATAGCCTCAGCACTAATAATGTTCGTCCAAATTTGATCACACAGACTTTTAGAGCTGACCTGGGCCCATAACTGTGCTGTCAGCCGAGCGGTACCGTCGTGTATCAGTAGGCACACAGAATCGATTATGGAACCTAGGATTCGTCGAACCGGTAACCATTGTAGTTATTTTTACTCAGTTCGAGCCCGGTTCGGCCACCAATCCTCCGTCGTCTTTGCCGCAACTCCTGTTGATGCTCAACGTCCAGATTAATCGTCGAGACACCTCGAATGGAGATTGGACCTTAACACATGTTGATTGAGGAATACAAAGAGCATGTAGTTAGGAAAATATGAGATTACATGCAGATTATCGGTTGCGAAGAATGTTAGATTTTGTCCAGGAAAAAAAATCAGAGGATGTCGGTTGATAGTGAAACTAAAAGGAGCAAAAACAGTTTCGTACGGAAAAAACATTTGGTAGCATCACAAGATTGTAGCCTAGCCTAAAGTTTACTTCTGCCTAGCCTAGAGTTTACTTCTAATTTAGTAAGGTCCATCCCAATTTCTAGGTTATAGATTTAGAATATAGGAACTCATTTTGTAGAATAGTAAGATATATTCTAGGTTTTAATTTCCATATTTTCAGGCCCACCCATCCACATAAGCTATAAGTTGGGCCTAAAAATTTCTAGATTCACAATGTAGAAAATTATTTTGTAGAATAGTAAGTCCTAATTTGGAACACAATTCTAGATATAGGCTGTGTTTGATTGGACTTCTTTTCCATGAAAAATATTTCCATCACAAATTTTCTACCAATTGTAGTGTTTGATAGCTTATATTTTTCATGGAATTATTTTCCAAAAAATTAACATTTTTCATATTTTCTTCTAAAATGGTGGAAAATAAAACTTGTCCAACTCATAGTAAAATATCATTTTCCATGGAAAATAACTATTTTTCGTGGAAAATAATGACAATCAAACACCCAAATTAAGTTTTCCACGAATTTTTTTAAAGTTCCATGAAATTGTTTTCCTAGGAAAATAATTCCATGGAATTAATCTCTTTTCCACATACTTTCCACCTTGCAATCAAACACACTTTTATATTATTTTTTTTCACATTAATTTTTGACCACACAATCGTTGGGACCAATGCTCATTGATTATTTTTTTTACTATTCTCATACAAACCTATTCTACATTTACCTTTATTTCAAAATTTTAGACGTCAAGATGAAATTTTGAGCACCATATGCCAGATGCTCTAAAAAATAGCTTTTCTCAATCGGAAGATACCTCTTCCTTCTGATGGGGCTAATTTGATGGACTAACTTCTTTATTTTAGGAGATACTGATAGCATGATAATACTTCATATCAGATAGTTCCATATAGCTAGGAGTTTGGAGTAGGGGTGAGCATAATTCGGTTTGGATCCGCAATCCGAACCGAATCGAACCGAACCGAAATAGCAAAACGGTTTGGTTTATACGGGAAACGGTTCGGTTTACGGTTTAAAAATTTGTGAAAATCGGTTTATAGGTTCGGTTGACGGTTTTGCAAATTTGGAACCGAACCGAATTTCACAAATGTCTATTTACATAATTACCCCTCCCCATCATATATTATATAATCCTCTTTCTCAGTCAGCCCTATTTTTTCTCTCTCCGCTCCCATTACTTCCGCTCCGCCGCTCTCATCTCAAATATCTAGGGTTTCTCTCGAGCTGCCGAATCCCTCTCCTCTCCATTCTCCACCGGAGATTAGGGTTTCTCCCGAGCATCTGAGCCCCCCTCTCCATTCTCACCGGAGATTATTCATTTTATACGAGAAACGGTCGGATAACTTGCTGGCTACTGCTCCTTTCCGGCTAGCCTCTCCACTCTTCGGTTTATTTTAATTTTGTATTCATTTTGGTTGTGCAGATCTATTTTTTGGACCATATTCTCGCTTAAGAGGCTTGATCTTTCGGTTTTCTGCTCTGCAAAATTACTGGTATAGACTATAATCTCTGTTAAAATAAATTTAATTACCATATTTAAATTATGAATGAATGCTGGGAAAGAAAATGTTTGCTGGCCAAAAATACAAGCTGCTGGGAAGAAAATATGCTTGCTGGAAAAATGCATGCTGGAAAAAAAATGTTTGTTGGATTCTGGAAAGAAAATGTTTGCTGCCCAAATGTTTGTTGCCCAAATGTTTGTTGCCCAAAGGCATGCTGGAAAAATGTTGCTGGGAAAAAATGCTTATTGCTTGTTGTTTGCTGCCAAAATGTTTGTCTTTGCTGTAAAAAATTCTTGTTGCTTCTTTAATACGTGCATAAAATGTTTTCTGGTTTAGCAAATTAGTCTTTTTTTGTTAGCATTTAATTAACACTTGGCAGTTAGCACTAGGATATTGGCTTTTTACAAGTAAAATCACATTGTGTGATGTTTACTAGGTAGTACAAAATCAATGGCAACAACATCATATTCATGCAATGTGCGTACGTATTTCTTAATTTTTTAATTAAAATTTATTTTCTATTGTTCATATTTTGAAAGCCAATTTTTTTATATTTTAGATGTCGCATGAAGTTGATCCTCCACAACCACCTACTAGTTCGCAAGCCACAAATGAGCCAATTTCTAATCCAAATTCGAGGCTTGGGGTTCATAGAAAACCTATGAAGCAACGAGCACCATTTTGGATAAATTTTAATAAGTTTGTAGATGCGGAAGGTCGTCCCAAAGCTAGTTGCAAGCATTGCGGAAAAAAATACCATTGTCATAGTAAATTAAATGGAACTAGCAATGTTAAAAATTATTGGAATCTATGTCCACTGAATCCAAGAAATTATGATCCAAGTCAATCTATACTCAACTTGCAATCAAATGTAAAGGGTACGGATAAAACTCTTACTAGTTGGAGATTTAATCAAGATGAGGTGAGAAAGGTTTTGACACGTATGGTAATCCCTGATGAGCTTCCGTTTCGGTTTGTTGAGTGCGAAGGATTTAGAAACTTCGTGAGTGTTGCATGTCCTATCTTTCGTATTCCATCAAGATGGATTGTGGCACGAGATTGTTATGAAATTTACTCTATTGAGAAGAGTAAGTTCAAAGCATACTTGAAGGAGTCTAAGCAAAGGGTATGTCTTACAACGGATACGTAGACTTCGGTACAAAAGGTCAATTATATGTGTCGTACGGCACATTACATTAATAAAGAGTGAGAATTAAAGAAAAAAATAATTAACTTTTGTCCAATCTTTAGTCACAAAGGTGAGAACATTAGAAAAGCGGTAGAAAAATGTTTGCTTGAATGGGGTATTGACAAGGTATTCACTATCACCATTGATAATGCAAGTTCAAATGATGTAGTTATTTCTTACTTGAGCAAGAAGATCCAGAATTGGGGAAATAGCATTCTACATTGCAAATATTTGCACATGTGGTGTATTGCACATATCATCAATCTCGTGGTGGTGGATGGTTTGAAATTGTTGTCTTCTTCGGTTGCGCGTGTTAGGAATGTGGTATGTTATGTGAGACATTCTTCTAGTAGATTTCAAAAATTTAGGGAGTGTGTTGAAGCCGAGAAGATCTAAAGCAAGAAATTATTATGTCTTGATGTTAGCACATATTGGAACTCTACCTTTATTATGTTGGAGACTACACAAAGATTTGAAACGGCCTTTGAGAGGTTTACTTCTTTAGATCCGTGGTTTAAAGCGGAGCTAGCGGAGAATAGTGGGTACCCAAATGTCACGCCCCAGAACCAGAATACTGGAGAGCGGGGGCAGACATAGCCAGCTACGTATATGAAATGGAATCCATCTCGCTATACGTTCACGGCTGTCTAGATACATATGAGGGTTCACTACAAGCCAACAATCTCCTATGGTCATGAACAAGCCTAGTGTCTCATTCACAAGTAAGTAAGTAAAGTCACAAGATATATGATCATTAAATATACAATAATAAGGCATCCCAAATATTACATATTCAGCTGATCATGAAGCTAGTTGTTACAAAATATTAGGATTAGCAAGAGTTTAGTCATACATGATCAACCCTAGGATCTGTCAATCATGTTACAGCCCGTAGGCAAACAGTAAGTAAATGCAATCGAGCTAAACAGGTGCTCGTCGGCTAAATGCCTCAAAAGAATATTTTTACAATGAAGTGGGAGATCAAAAATAAACCCACTCGTTGTCCGGGTTACGTCTAGTCGCTACCATCGGGCTGGAAGGTCGGTAGATCCTCTGGAGCTGCTCCAAAATCTGGCCATACAAAACCAGCTGGGTCAGACCCCAGAAAGAGCAAGTGCCACAAAGGAAGCTTCACTTAGGAACTAAAACCAGCAATTAGCACAGAAGATAATAATAATAGTAAGAACTGGAAATAAAGAAAATACATCAGGATGATATACGACGAGATAACCATAGAACTATTCAGATAACCAGGTTACAACCCATAAACCAAACAAGGACCGGGGTTGTAACCCTTCGTCTGAACAGAACTTGGAATTCTCACCATTTATCGGTAAAATAAATATAAGCATTCTGGTCATGAAGTAATCTAGAACAAGATCAGGGTAAGACTAGACAGGTCAGACTCCATCCAATCATTTCACGGCCAAGCAAGAATTACAGCTTGATACTTTAACTAACTAGGGTTATCACAAGCCTAATTACTAACAAGATGCAGTGAGATTATTCCACAGCCACAAGCCCTGCAGACCATCCAGGTTACCCAGGTCGAAAGATTAGGGTTGAATTCAGGTGGATACATCGTCCAGGAAACGCATGTACCCTTAGGTAGCTTGAAGGGTGCAACACATGACAGTGTGCTGAAAATGTGCCCTACTCGACGGCAGGCTACAGATCCCAGGCGCGCCCAGGTAACGGGATTGCCTGTAGCTGGGAGATCTCTTTATGACTAATGTATTAATCTAGTTATTAGCCTTAGTCCATTTCAGTAGGTACTCCTGACCGTGGTACTCAGGAGTCCCCTCCTAGACATGATGCAAGACAGGACTGGATTATTTGTACAAGCACAATCGCCCAAGGTGTCCAGGTTATTTATACAGGTCATGTCATGTCAGGTAGCCGTCGCAACAGCTTATCAGATATATCATGTCAGGTTTTTATGTCAAGTGTACTGGTCAAGAGTGCGCCACGACGGGCCACTATCAGGTCATGTCTTGTTTACTTGTCACACCATGCTATGTATAATTGTCATTTCAATCATGTCAATCAAATCATGATTTATCAAGTTCAGGACAAAAGGCGTAATGATATAAAATAGGCATAAAAATATACCATAGGAGTTCCAAGGCATGGGCAAAAATAATAATAAAATAACAGTACAAAGCTATAGGAGAGTCATGCGGTTCAGGAATATGCGGCCAGAAATAATCTCATGCGGCTGGGAGGAGAACCGTCCCTGCAGCTGAATAGGGTCAGGCGCATGCGGCTGATAAAGAAAAACCTATGCGGCTAAGGATATCAGTCCTCATACGGCCAGCGGGAAGAGAGGGCGCATGCGACTGAGATGAATTGGGTCCATGCGGCTGAGATGAATTGGGTCCATACGGCTGAGAGTGTGCACTTATGCGGCCCACGAGGGATGCTTCGCCTATGCGGCTATGGCAATCAAGGCTTTATGCGGCTGGGTCGAGCAGTCTTATACGGATGGGCTCAATGCGCCTAAGCGGCTAAGGATATCCTCGGAATTATGCGGCTAAGTAAGCTCGGCCCTCATGCGGCTCAAGTACTTCCAGTCATGCGGCTGAATAGAACACTTGTCGCATAAAATATTCATGCGGTCAAGTCAAGCACAGTTCATCTTCTCCAAAATTTTGAGAAGAAGAACACCATGAGAGCCAAGTTCTCAAGCTCCATAAAACCTTCATCCGGGGTCCAAATCTGAACTTTTATAGGTCAAAATGGGGTAGAATGAAATTCTCTACAATATAGAACCATCAAAACTCAGAAATAACAAGATTAAGTAGATCAAAATCCAAGAATTCTGAAAATAAGTAAGCTTAGATTTACAAGAATCTAGCCATGGAAAGTGGAAATGCCAAGTACTAAAGTAAGTTAAAATGCTGTAAGGAAGAGAATGAAGCAATAAAATTTGAGTTCCTCCATGAAGCAAGTCGTACTTGCCTAGACCTCTCTCTGGTAGGTGAAAGAGTTAATAGAGGAGGAAGAAGAGTAATGAAGAGAGTGAAGGAAGAATGGGTTGGTAGTGGTGGTGGTAGGTAGGGGGTTCACCCTTTGGTCCATAATGAACCAAAAGCAAATCCCAAACCGAACCAAGCCAACCCGAACCAAGAAATAACCAAGCCAAGCCATGAAGAAAACAAGGAATCATGCAATACAAGATAAAATACGTACACGTATTCCAAAATACGTAATACGAACCACAGGCATTACAACTCTACCCACCTTAAAAGAATTCCGTCCTCAAAATTTAATTAAGAGGCTAGAGAGACGAGGACAAGCTATATTAATCACAAGCAAGCTATAATTAGGCAGGCAATCACTCATTCAAGCAAGGAATCGAAGGCATGAGGCATAAGGAAGACAATATACCTCACGAGTCAAACAAGTCGGGATATCGCGATCGGATATCATCCTCACGCTCCCACGTTGACTCACCCAAAGAGTGATGACCCCAAGCAACTCGGACTAACTTGATAGTCTTGTTCTTGAGTGTCTTCTCTCTCCGGTCCAATATAGACACAGACCTCTCCTCATACGAAAGGTTGGTACCAACAACAAATTCCGAATGATCCAGGATATGGCTCGGGTCCGGGTTATACCGTCGTAATTAGGATACATGGAACACGTCATGTACCTTGCTTAGTGACGGCCGAAGAGCGAGACGATATGATACATCTCCTACTCGTTCCAGAATGTCAAATGGCCCTATATACCTAGGACTAAGCTTTTCCCGTACGCCGAAACGAATGACGCCACGGTTAGGCAAAATCCTTAGGAATACATGGTCACCGACAGAAAACTCGAGAGGGCGCCGATGAGAATCGGCCCAATGGCGCTGGCGATCTTGGGCAACTCGAAGATGATCCCGGACTCTTCTGACCACTTCAACTGTCTGGACAATCATTTCTGGACCGAGCATCTGCCTCTCTACAACATCATCCCATGCTAACGGGGATCGGCACTTCCTGCCATACAGTGCCTCGAACGGTGCCATCTGGATACTGGCCTGAAAGCTATTGTTGTGCGAGAATTCCACCAGGTGCAGGTGATCTTCCCACGAACCATCGAAGTCAAGTGTACAGGACCTCAACATGTCTTCAAGAGTCTGGATTGTACGCTCTGACTGACCATCTGTCTGCGGATGATATGCTGAACTGAACTGGAGATGAGTTTCCAAACTCTCCTGCAGGCTACGCCAAAAGTGCATCGTGAATCTGGAATCTCGGTCCGAGGTGATACTGACTGGCACTCCGTGCAACCTGATAATCTGCCTGAGGTATATCTCCGCTAGCTGAGCCGTCGACTGACCAACTCTGAACGGGAGGAAGTGAGCTACCTTCGTGAGCCGATCAACTATAAACCAGATAGCATCTCTACCAGCTGGGGATCTAGGTAATCCAGTCACGAAATCCATGGTCATATGCTCCCACTTCCATTCTGGAATCGGCAAGGGCTAAAGAAGTCCAGCGGGCCTCTGATGTTCAGCCTTAACTTGTTGGCAGACTAAACAATGAGAGACAAACCGGGCTATCTCCCTCTTCATGCCATTCCACCAAAAGTACTGACGAATATCACGGTACATCTTCGTGCCACCAGGATGAATGGAATACTGAAAACTGTGAGCCTCTGCCATGATCTTTTGTCTGATATCTCCACTGGGTACACAAAGACGCTTATCATGCCTAAGTGTACCATCTTCATGAATGTATAACTCTGGTCTACGTCCCGCCTCACACTCTGCTCTGAGTCGCTGAAGCTGGGAATCTGCTGATTGCGCCATCTGGATCCTCTCGACTATGGTGGACTGAACTTGTATACTGGCCATCAATTCTATACTGGAAGGGAGAACAACTTCAATATCCGTCTTCTGAAGATCTACTAACAGCTCCAGTTGTGCAGTTAGGAAATAAACTCCGGCTCTCCTGCTCAATGCATCTGTAACGACGTTGGCCTTTCCAGGATGATACTGCAGGTTGACATCATAATCCACAAGAAGCTCCAGCCACCTCCTCTGGCGCATGTTAAGATCCTTCTGGGTGAAAACATACTTCAGGCTCTTATGATCGGTGAAATTCTCCATCCTATCTCCATACAAATAGTGCCTCCATAACTTAAGTACAAACATTACTACTGCCAGCTCCAAGTCATGGGTTGGGTAATTTCTCTCATGATCACGAAGTTGTCGTGACGCATAAGCTATTACCTTCCCATGCTGCATCAGAACATATCCTAAACCTCTGCCCGAAGCATCATAATACACGGAGAATCCTTCGGTTCCATCTGGAAGCGCGAGAATGGGAGCCGTCATCAAACCTCGCTTCAACTTCTCGAATGAACCTTACATTCTGCTCTCCAAGCAAACTGCACCTCCTTGCGGGTCAACTGGGTCAATGGCGCCAAAATTCGAGCAAAGTCTGAAACAAGTCGCCGGTAGTAGCCGGCCAATCCAAGAAAACTGCGAACCTCTACAACTGTGCTGGGCACCGGCCATGACTCAATGGCCACAATCTTCTGGGGATCCACTTCTACTCCTCCTCTGGTGATGATGTGACCTAAGTACGAAATGCGATCGAGCCAGAACTCGTATTTACTGAACTTGGCATACAACTGGTGCTCTTTGAGAATCTGAAGAACCACACGGAGAAGCTGCTCATGCTTCGCTTCACTCTTGCTATAGACCAGGATGTCATCCAAAAATACAATCACGAACTGATCCAAATAAGGCATAAAAATACGATTCATGAGATCCATGAATACAGCCGACGCATTGGTCGCTCCAAATGGCATCACTAGGAACTCCCAATGCCCATACCTCGATCTGAAAGCTGTCTTCGGGATGTCCTGCCCTCTGACCCTGATCTGATGGTATCCTGAGCGCAAGTCGATCTTCGAGAATACTGCTGCCCCTTTAAGCTGATCAAACAAGTTATCTATCCTCGGGAGAGGATATCTGTTCTTGATTGTCACTGAGTTCAAGGTACGATAATCAACATATAACCTGGACGTACCATCCTTTTTTTTCACAAGAAGCATCGAGGCTCTCCAAGGCGATCCACTAGCATGAATGAATCCCTTGGTTCGAAGTTCTTCAATCATCTTGTACAAGATCTCCAACTCTGAAGGCGCCATCCTGTAGACTCTCTCTGACACTGGTGCTGTCCCGGGGAACAAGTCTATGGTAAACTCGATCTTCCGCTCTAGCGGCATACCTGGAAGCTCTTCTGAAAAAACATCTGGAAACTCCTCGACTATCCGAGGCAACTGCACTACTGCTACTGCCATCCGCAACACTGGAGGAGAAGGCTCAACTGCGCCTCGAGAAAAGAAAAACTCTGGCTCGCCTGAAATGCTAAAAACAACCCTACCAATATGGCAGTCTATTCTAGCATACTGGTTCCTCAACCAATCTATCCCTAAGACCACATCATAATCGGCGATCGGGAACTCTATCAATCTAGCGAGAAATTCCTTACCGCTAACTACGATCCGACACGAGGAAAACACCCAATCGACTCCCACAAGTCTATTACCAGTAAGTATATTGAGCCTTACCGATAACGACTCGGGCTCCAATCCTACCCGTGTCACGCATCGTGCAGACATAAAAGAATGCGATGCACCAGAATCAAATAAAGCTGAAGCTGGAAAGGAGTTGACGAGAATAGTACATGCCACTACCTCTCATAGTGCTAATCCTTCCTCTGCGGTCATCACCATAGCATGACCATGCCCTTGGGGTGCTGGTCCCCTCTGCTGAAATCCTCGCTGCCTATTCTGACTCAAGACTTGGGCCTGAGCATACTGCTGGGGTTCTGCTGCTGGAATACCTGGGACTGAGGCGGCAAGGGCCTCGACAATGGATACTGCTGCTGCTGGACCGGAGCTGGTCCTCTCACCGAAGAGCTAGAAAGGTTGGACGATGATGAACCTCTCCTATTCGGGCAAGATCCAACCCTATGGTCTGCTGCTCCACAAGCCAGACACAATTCCTGTGCCCTGCGACACTCTGCCACTACAAGGCCTGGCTTCCCACAATGAGAACATCCCACTGCGGAAGACTGCTTCTGCTTCTGCTGTTGAGGGTACGTCGGGATGGAATGCTGAACCGACGTTACTGAGGCCGCCCGCCTCGGAGCTCCAATAGTCAAAGCCCTGGTTGCCGGGGCTGGTGTTGAAGACTGATTCATCTGGCCGTGGGATCTCTTTCGACCTCCGGCCCTATCCACAATCCTCTGGGAGGTGTACTCATGCCTCCTAGTTGCTCTCAGGACCGCATCAAAAGTCTGATGCTCAAACTGCTCAAACGCCAATAGAATCTCCAGGTGAAGCCCCTGCTGGAATCGCTAGG
Organism: Iris pallida; assembly: GCA_029216955.1. Classification (NCBI taxonomy): domain Eukaryota; kingdom Viridiplantae; phylum Streptophyta; class Magnoliopsida; order Asparagales; family Iridaceae; genus Iris; species Iris pallida. Next base: position 9,367,703 of record JANAVB010035017.1, read on the forward strand.
CTCTATCATACTCGGTTAACACCAAGGTAGGAGCAAACCGACTGAGTCTGAAAAACTCGGCCTCATATCCGTCGACCGTCCTGTCCATCTGCTTCAGATTGGTGAACCTCGTTTGTAGGTCGTACCGAGCTACAACATCAAAATACTTGGTCTGGAATCTCTCTCTGAACATCGCCCAAGCAATGGGTGCTACTAATCCAACGGCCTGCGCTGCCCACCAGCTGCGGGCAAGATCCAATAACTGTAAGCGCACCACGGCTACCTTCTCGTTCTCTGGGGTCCTGGCTGCTTCTAGAATTACCTCTGTGTCCTGAAGCCAAGCATCTGCGGCGATAGCATCTTCACTACCGTCGAAGAAAGGAGGGTTCAAGCGCTTGAAGCTGTTGGCCGCGCTGTTATCCTAATGACCTCCTCTGGTCAGAGCATCCATCACTGCCTGGTACAAGGCATCTCCACGACGATCTTGGAAAGCTATCAAGGTCCTGACGAGTCCTATCAAAGTGCCATCATCAGGCTCGGCAGGATGAACTGGCTGGACTAGTAGATCTCCGTCAGAAGGCACGACTCTGGAGGCTACTTTCGAATGCTGGGCTTGATCTCCGGGTTGCTGCTGATCCGCGAGAAATGCTCCGCCTTGCTGACCGGCAGGTCCTGGAACGATGCCGCTGAAGAAGACGACATAGGGAACAATAAGGAAGGACCATGACAGATCAATGATACAAGCATATGATCAGGACAAGAATCCAGGGATTCAGAAGATACGAGCAGAGATCAAGGGCGAATACTGATTGAGACATCTATTCGGTAAACCCTCACATATCTTGATTTACAAGACCTGCATGGGCCACCACTTAAACCATGTCACGCCCCAGAACCAGAATGCTGGAGAGCGAGGGCAGACATAGCCAGCTACGTATATGAAATGGAATCCATCTCGCTATACGGTCACGGCTGTCTAGATACATGAGGGTTCACTACAAGCCAACAGTCTCCTATGGTCATGAACAAGCCTAGTATCTCAATTACAAGCAAGTAAGTAAAGTCACAAGATGTATGATCATTAAATATACAATAATAAGGCATCCCAAATATTACATATTCAGCTGATCATGAAGCTAGTCGTTACAAAATGTTAGGACTAGCAAGAGTTTAGTCATACATGATCAACCCTAGGATCTGTCAATCATGTTACAGCCCGTAGGCAAACAGTAAGTAAATGCAATCGAGCTAAACAGGTGCTCGTCGGCTAAACGCCTCAAAAGAATATTTTTACAATAAAGTGGGAGATCAAAAATAAACCCACTCATTGCCTGGGTTACGTCTAGTCGCCACCATCGGGCTGGAAGGTCGGTAGATCCTCTGGAGCTGCTCCAAAATCTGGCCATACAAAACCAGCTGGGTCAGACCCCAGAAAGAGCAAGTGCCACAAAGGAAGCTTCACTTAGTAACTAAAACTAGTCATTAGCACAGAAGATAATAATAATAGTAAGAACTGGAAATAAAAAAATACATCAGGATGATATACGACGAGATAACCATGGAACTATTCAGATAACCAGGTTACAACCCGTAAACCAAACAAGGACCGGAGTTGTAACCCTTCGTCTGAACAGAACTTGGAATTCTCGCTATTTATCGGTAAAATAAATATAAGTATTCTGGTCATGAAGTAATCTAGAACAAGATCAGGGCAAGACTAGACAGGTCAAACTCCATCCAATCATTTCACGGCCAAACAAGAATTACGGCTTGATACTTTAACTAACTAGGGTTGTCACAAGCCTAATTACTAACAAGATGTAGTGAGATTATTCCACAGCCATAAGCCTTGCAGACCATCCAAGTTACCCAGGTCGAAAGATTAGGGTTGAATTCAGGTGGGTACATCGTCCAGGAAACGCATGTACCCTTAGGTTGCTTGAAGGGTGCAACACATGACAGTGTACTGGAAATGTGCCCTACTGGACGGCAGGCTACAGATCCCAGGCGCACCCAAGTAACGGAATTGCCTGTAGCTGGGAGATCTCTTTATGACTAATGTATTAATCTAGTTATTAGCCTTAGTCCATTTCAGTAGGTACTCCTGACCGTGGTACTCAGGAGTCCCCTTCTAGACATGATGCAAGACAGGACTGGATTATTTGTACAAGCACAATCGCCTACGGTGTCCAGGTTATTTATATAGGTCATGTCATGTCAGGTAGCCGTCGCAACAGCTTATCAGATATATCATGTCAAGTTTTTATGTCAAGTGTACTGGTCAAGAGTGCACCACGACGGGCCACTATCAGGTCATGTCATGTTTACTTGTCACACCATGCTATGTATAATTGTCATTTCAATCATGTCAATCAAATCGTGATTTATCAAGTTCAGGACAAAAGGCGTAAGGATATAAAATGGGCATAAAAATATACCATAGGAGTTCCAAGGCATGGACAAAAATAATAATAAAATAACAGTACAGAGCTATAGGAGAGTCATGCGGTTTAGGAATATGCGGCCAGGAATAATCTCATACGGCTGGGAGGAGAACAGCCCATACGGCTGAATAGGGTCAGGCGCATGCGGCTGATAAAGGAAAGCCTATGCGGCTAAGGATATCAGTCCTCATGCGGCCAGCGGGAAGAGAGGGCGCATGCGACTGAGATAAATTGGGTCCATGCAGCTGAGATGAATTGGGTCCATGCGGCTGAGATGAATTGGGACCATGCGGATGAGATGAATTGGGTCCATGCGGCTGAGAGTGTGAACTTATGCGGCCCACGAGGGATGCTTCGCCTATGCGGCTATGGCAATCAGGGCTTTATGCAGCTGGGTCGAGCAGTCTTATGCGGATGGGCTCAATGCACCTAAGCGGCTAAGGATATCCTCGGAATTATACGGCTAAGTGAGCTCGGCCCTCATGCAGCTCAAGTACTTCCAGTCATGCGGCTGAATAGAACACTTGCCGCATGAAATATTCATGCAGTCAAGTCAAGCACAGTTCATCTTCTTCAAAATTTCGAGAAGAAGAACACCATGAGAGCCAAGTTCTCAAGCTCCATAAAACCTTCATTCGAGGTCCAAATCTGAACTTCCATAGGTCAAAATGGGGTAGAACGAAATTCTCTACAATATAGAATCATCAAAACTCAAAAATAACAAGATTAAGTAGATCAAAACCCAAGAATTCCAAAAATAAGTAAGCTTAGATCTACATGAATCTAGCCATGGAAAGTGAAAATGCCAAGTACTAAAGTAAGTTAAAATGCTGTAAGGAAGAGAATGAAGCAATAAAATTTGAGTTCCTCCATGAAATAAGTTGCACTTGCCTAGACCTCTCTCTGGTAGGTGAAAGAGTTAATGGAGGAGGAAGAAGAGTAATGAAGAGAGAGAAGGAAGATTGGGTTAATAAATGGTAGTGGTGGTGGTAGGTAGGGGGTTCACCCTTTGGTCCATGATGAACCAAAAGCAAATTCCAAACCGAACCAAGCCAACCCGAACCAAGAAATAATCAAGCCAAGCCATGAAAAAAATAAGGAATTATGCAATACATGATAAAATACGTACACGTATTCCAAAATATGTAATACGAACAACATATATTACACCAAATGAAGATGATTGGGCTAATACAAGAAGACTTTGCACTTTTTTTTAACACTTCTATGAGCTTACCAAGCGTGTCTCAGGTTCTTTGTATGTCACATGTAATAATTTTTTGATAAAATCACATCAATTGACATTCTTTTGCGCACTTCGAAGAATAGTGACGACTTTGACTTGACTATCATGGCCGATAAAATGAGAGAGAAGTATAAAAAATATTGGCAGGATATAGAGAAGATGAATATGGTGATATTTATTGCACCAATTCTTGATCCCCGACATAAGTTGGAGTATGGTCTTGATCATCTCTATGGTCAGGAGGAAAGTGATTCTATTAAAAATAAAGTGAAAGTTGTTGCCTCCTCTTTGTTCAATGAGTACAAAAATATGAGTGCTTCTCAAAGTGGTGGTGCTAGTGCTACCATTGAAAGAGTTGAACCTTCTACCGAAAATCAACTGGTGCAATTGAAAAAATTCATGAAAGCCCAATTCAAGAAACACAAGATGGAGTTGGGTGGTGGTGATTCAAAGTCAGAGCTCGATAGTTATCTAGAAGAGAGTATCGTAGATGAAGAAGATGATGATGATGATGATGATGATTTTGATATATTGGGTTGGTGGAAGCTTAATTCTCCTCGTTTTCTTATCCTTTCAAAGATGGCTTGGGATGTGTTGGCCGTTCCCATATCTACCGTGGCGTCCGAGTCCGCTTTTAGTACCGGTGTCGTGTCCTTGATGAGTATAGGAGTTCATTGACTCCAAAAATTGTTCAAGCCCTTATTTGTTGTCAAGATTGGTTCAGGGGGCCATCCGATCGACCCATAGTATCTATTATTGAAGAGGACTTCGAAGACGTGCACAAAGTAGAAATGGGTAATATGTTTGATTTTGAATTTTATTGCATTACTTTCCAATATAATATTTTTTTATAACTTTGTTCATACAGTACTTCTGAATTTTAGTTATACATCTCTTGAGTACTGGTTGTTGATTTGGACTATTTTTAGTATGGTTTTTCAACTGGAAATGGATGGGGTTGGCTACTCTTGAGTCAAGATCCTGCCAAGACTTTATTAGTTCGGTTATGGATTCTAAAGGATTTGTGCCAAGAATGGTTAATATAACTTGTTTAGAATTTAATCAACCTATAACTATTAAACAGGAGGACATCCAGCTCCATATATTACCCGTACTTTCCCCAAGCAAGACAAGTACATTCTATGGTCTTGTGCATTTTCATTCATATCTTGTACTTCTCTTGATGACATGATGTGACACAATATCTTGTACTCTTGTACTTTCATGTTCTTATACTTACTTGTAGTCGGGAAGGGGAAATACACTAGCTATGTGACCAAACCCATGTTCTGATATTCATGTAGATAGCTTAGACCTCGCACCGTGCACGCGGGTCCTAAGCTGTACCGATATTCATGTACTCCTGTACTTATTCATGTACTTATCCCAGCCGGTCACATAAGCTAGTTGTATTTGAAGCATTGTGCACACATCATGTCTTGTACCTCAGGTTCATGGTTTACATTTTTGTACTTTATTTTATGTACTTTCATTTCTGTACTTTCATGTTCTTTCCTGTACTTTATATTTCATGTTCTTCTGTACTCATTTCCATATTATGATGTTTTTGTTCATTACCTAGAACTGTACTTTGCTCCGCTCTTGATTGGATATGTTCCAGGTGAGATAGAGGCGATGTGTGATACGTACTATGGCCGTGAGCCTGCTGACGTACTGAGCCAGCTGGAGCTGTACTAGACCTAGAAGCCGAGGAGGCCTGATTATATTTCCCTTTAGATGTTTTACTTTTATTGTATTAGAGACTTCAGACTTTACCTTGCTTTCTGGATGAATGTAATAATCATAGAATTGTACTTTGGATTCTGGGATCGTTTATAGAGATGCTGTGATTTGTATATATTTCATATTGCCTTGTCGTTTTCCCTAGATTGGACAGCTTACTTCGTCGTGTCTAACGATGAAGGCTGGGCATGTCCGACTCGTGTCTGATTATTTGGGAGCGGGTCGTGATATGTTTTTAGTGGTGGCCCATGCAGGTCTTTTCTAATGGTACCTAGGTATTAGTGTATTATTGGGAGACTTGATTAAACTAGGAAAACTTGATCATAGCATAGAAAATCGAGTACAATGGGTATATAGATATTATATAAAACATTTATCATATTACTTGTAGGGTTAGGTTTTATCAATCACAAAGTTTTATTTCTATTCCAGGATGGTCACTACGAGGAAGACTGCGGATTAGCTCGAAGTTGCAGGCAATTTGGGTCAGTCTGTACCAGACGTTCCTGTAGAGCAGCTTCCGCCACCGCCTCCTATCTTTCCTCCGGTGCCCCCGACGATGATGTTCGACGGCGCCCAGGTGATGGCCATGTTCCAGTAGTTTATGGAGGCTCAGAACCATCAGGCAGCACAGTTTCGGGCGATAGTCGTGGATGCACTCAGGACCCGAGAGCCAGTTCCACCAGTACCGGTAGTACCTCCAGTACCAGCAGCACCGAGACCGGGGACTGCCAGATACTATCAGAACCTCTGTCCGATGGATTTTTGGGGCCATGAGGGGATATTATATACGGATGAGTACCTGGAAAACGCTGATCGAACGCTGATGATGGCAAGGATTTCGGATGACCTGAAGGTGGAAGTTGCGAGCATGCGACTTTTTGATCTTGCCAGAGCCTGGTATCAAGAGGAGCCTCAGTTGGCCATACCCCAAGTTCTCTAGGTAGACTTTAACACTCTGTTCAAAGAGAAGTTCTTTCCAGACATAGAGTGAGACGAGCTTCGGATGCAGTTCGAGGCACTGCAGCAGGGGAACATGACTATAACAGAGTACACATCGGAGTTCATCCGACTCAGCGGGTTCGCGAAGAACCTTGTCAGCACACCAGAAGAGTGGGCTTGGAGGTTCAAGAAGGGCCTCACCAGAGAGTTACGACATACAGTGGCGATTATCCAGGCAACGACTTATGCGAGCATTCTCAAGATTGCTCAGGCTATAGAGAAGGAGATGGACCTGAAGCTCAAGAGGGACCGGGACATCGGCAGTAGCAGCTATCAGACACCGGCGAAGAGAACTCAGATTCAGACGAGGCCACAGCAGCCAGTACAGTAGCATCACCGTCCAGCCAGAGTTCATACACATCAGCCATAGAGACAGCAGCTGGCAGCTACTTGCGCTTTCTGTTACCAGCCAAGACACCGCTTTGACGAATGTCGTAAGAGGCTCCGGCTTTGCTAATTCTGCGGATCAGACGCACACTAGACGAGGGACTGCCCACAGGCCGTAGCCCGACTAACAGGAGGACCTCGAAGAGCTGGAGGACCACCACCTTTACCACCCAGAGTACCACCAGCTGCACCGCAGAGGGTTCAGGATTTACCTACTCAGCAGCAGCGATTTGTACAGCATTAGCAACAGAGGGGACCACCACAGCAGGGACATGCTTACGTCATGGCCGCAGTTAAGGAGGATAAGGCAGCTCCAGATGTTATTACAGGTTCTATCCTTTTATATTCATTTCCTGCCATTATACTGTTTGATTCTGGAGCCACACATAGCTTTGTATCATATGAGTTTTTGCATAGACACGACTTCACACCTAAGCCCACTAGGAGGAACTGTCGGATTATGACATGAGGAGGGGTAGTGCCAGTTAGTGAGATGGTTGATTACCCTATCACTATAGCTGGCAGGGAGCTTAGGGCTCGATTCCTAGTGATACCATTGCCTGGATTTGACATAGTCCTCGGCATCGACTGGTTGAGTGAGCAGTTTGCTGTAATAGACTGCCATGAAGGAAAGGTTACTTTCTGCCAGCCTGGAGTTCCACCGTTCGAGATCAGCAGACGGATCACAGAGAGGCCAGAAGGAGTCAACTTTAGAGCAGTTGCAGAAGACCAAGAGTTGCCACATTCGCCGATTACAGAGTTTTTAGACGTCTTCCCTGAGGAGTTGCCAGGATTGCCGCCAGATCGAGATGTAGAGTTCACCATTGACTTAGTACCTGGATCAGCACCAAATTTCTAGTATTTCTACAGGATCAACCCGAAGGAAGCTGCAGAGTTGAAGGCTCAGATTGATGAGTTGGAAGGCAAGGGTTTTATTCGGTCCAGTGCTTCACCCTGGGGAGCACCGGTACTCTTTGTGCCGAAGAAGGATGGAACTGTTAGAATGTGTATCGATTACTGTGCACTTAATAACATTACCATCAAGAATAAGTACCCGTTGCCACGGATAGATGAGTTGTTTGATCAGCTGAGTGAGGCAAAAGTTTTCTCGAAGATTGATCTTCGGTCGGGGTATCATCAGATGAAGGTTCGGGAGCAGGATATTCTGAATACAGCTTTCAATACCTGCTACGGCCAGTATAAATTCTTGGTGATGTCGTTCGGACTCACCAATGCTCCAGTAGTATTTATGAACCTTATGAATAAGGTCTTCCACAAGTATCTGGACAAGTTTGTCGTAGTCTTCATCGACGACATCTTGATCTATTCGAAGACTGAGGAAGAGCATATGGAGCACCTACAAATTATTTTAGAGAATCTGCGAAAGGAGAAGCTATACAGAAAGCTCTCGAAGTGTGAGTTGTTCTTGGACAGAGTGGAGTTCTTGGGACATGTGGTGACTGGAGAAGGGATTTCTGTAGATCCTAATAATATTGAAGCTATGGAAGCATGGGCACCCCCCAAGTCGGTAGCTGAGATTCGTAGTTTCCTAGGGCTAGCAGGTTACTACAAAAAGTTCGTAAAAGCTTTTGCCAAGATAGCAGAGCCAATGACAAAGATTACGCGGAAGGGCGAGGAGTTCATCTGGAGCGACGCCTGCCAGTCAACATTTGAAGAATTAAAGAGAAGACTTACTACAGCGCCAGTTTTAGCTTTGCCATCAGGATCTGGAGGATTCGTCATCTACAACGATACATCAGGGAAAGGCTTAGGATGTGTGCTCGAGCAGAATAAGAGGGTCATTGCTTATGCTTCTAGACAGTTGAGGCCTCATGAGAAGAATTATCCTACTCATGACTTGGAGCATGCAACAGTTATTTTTGTCTTGAAACTGTAGAAGCACTATTTGTATGGAGAGAGGGTGGACATCTTCACGGATCATAAAAGTCTGAAGTATGTCTTCACTCAGAAGGAACTGAACATGAGGCATCGAAGATGGTTGGAACTCATGAAGGATTTCGATATCAATCTGCAATACCATTTTGGGAAGGAAAATGTGGTAGCAGATGCTCTTAGTCGATATCCTGTTACTATGTTCCTTACTATGGACCGACATCTTCTCGAGGATCTTGAGAGCCTAGGGATCGAGATTATTCTTCCAGGAGTTCAGGGGCAGCTGATGCACATGCAGATACAGTCAGGACTGATAGAGAAGATCAAGGAGGCCCCGTTTCTAGGTGAAGGACTCCGATGTCTCATAGGCCAGGCAGAGACAGAATTTCTTGACGACTTCACTATTGCAGAGGACGGATTCCTGAGGCACGAAAACCAGTTGTGTGTGTCCAAGGATTTACGGAAGGAGGTTATGCCCTACCAGTCATAGTATTCTATTCATCCTGGATCTACCAAGATGTATAAGGATCTCCGGGAGTATGTTTGGTGGTATAAGATGAAATAAGAAGTTGCCAGATTCGTTTCTAGATGCCTTGTGTACCAGCAAGTCAAAGCGAAGGGCCAAAGACCAGCAGGATTACTCCAGCCTTTACATATTTCAGAGTAAAAGTGGAAACACATAACCATAGACTTCGTCTCTGGTTTACCGCGTATGCCCAGTGGCAAAGATGTTATTTGGGTTATCGTGGACAGATTGACAAAATCTGCTCATTTTATTCCGTTCAAGGTAGGTCTGTCGACCGAGAAGCTTGCAGATCTCTACATGCGACAGATTTTACGAATTCATGGAGTGCGAGTGAGTATCGTTTCAGACACGGACAACCACTTCACATCGTACTTCTGGAGGAGTCTACAGCTGAGCTTGGGTTCACAGTTGAAGTTCAGTACCTTTTATCATCCACAGACAAACGGGCAGTCCGAGAGGACCATCCAGATATTGGAGGACATATTGCGGGTTTGTGCACTCGACTTCGATGGTTCGTAGGAGGATCACTTGCATCTTATGGAGTTTGCCTATAACAATAGTTATCGTGCTAGCATCAAGATGACACTGTTCGAGGCACTATATGGACGGAGATATCGCACACCTTTATCTTGGGACGATGTTGGCAAAAGAACTTTACTTGGGCCAGAGATGGTGGTAGATTCGGCCGAGAAGGTCAGACTAATCAGAGAGCGTCTCAGAGTTGTACAGGATCGACAGAAGCACTGGACAGACAGCAGCAGACGGCCCCTGGAGTTTGCTGTTAGGGATAGAGTGTTCCTAAAGATCTCGCCGACCAGAGGCACCATTCGTTTTGGCAGAGGCGGGAAACTCAGCCCTAGATACATCGGACCCTTCAACGTGATGGCACGGATTGGCGCGGTAGCATATGACTTGCACTTCCTGCTAGCTTGGAGGGAGTACACGACATTTTTCACGTGTCCCAGCTTCGACTCTACATTCCATACTCGAGCTATGTGGTGGACCACTCAGAGCTAGAGGTAGGTCCGAGCTTGACCTACGAGGAAGAGCAAGTGGAGATCCTTGATCGAAGGGAGAAACAACTGCAAAATCAGACTATACCACTTGTCCGAGTCATGTAGAGACATCACTCTCCGGGAGAGTCCACGTGGGAGCGCGAGGACGAGATACGTGAGCGATATCCCAATTTGTTTGCTTGATTGTATTATTTTGTTTTTGAGAATTTTAAATAAATGACTTGTGTTTAAAACATTCATTAGTTGTGTTTTTGCTTTTAAGATTTCATTGTTGTTCTTCAATTTCGAGAACGAAATTATTTTAAGGGAGAGAGATTGGTCACTCCACTTTTTTAGTATTTTTCAAAATCTTAAATATAGCTTCTGTTTAATTGTTTAATTGATTTTCAAATAATAAGTTTTATGACTATTTTTGGAGGGAATTGAATTAAGAGCAGGAATTTGAATTTAAAACTTTGTTGTAACAAACTTGTGGTCCCGCGACTTGACACATTCCTTCCTATTTGATTTTGTTTTCAGTGCAAATACTGAAAATGGGGAGGACCTTTGTGCTAGAAGACCCTTGGTGGAGGGATCTTTTTGAATAAGGCTCAGCCTTATTTCTTTATTCCAGAGAGAGAGGGACTCATTTAGTAGCTCTCAAAATTTCCTTTCCCCAAAATTCTTCTCTCAGCTTACCTAACCCTAAATCTCGACGACCATGGCGGCGATGAAGGCGGCGACCGCGGCGGTGAGCCATGTCTCCATCGACGACTGAGCGAACTTCATCGGGAGTTTTTGTTGTGGCTACGACGAAGATCATCGGCCCCTCATCAGCGAATTTCCCTGCGAGCATCCTCCTCGAGCAATCGGAAGCAGCGAAGCTCCTCCGCACCACGGCTGTCAATCTCGACGGTGGTGAGTCCCTTAAGATCACTCTTCCTTTCTAGTTTGGTCAAATCGATCTGGACTCTCTCAATCTCCTCTGGATCTCGTCAGGTCGGTGAGATCGGGATGACAGTGGGAAGCTTGAACTCGATCGCCCCGACGAATTGTTCGGTCGACAGCTCCCTCGAGTACCCTAGTGTTCTCAGCTTCTATAGATTGTCTTTTCGACGATCAATTTGTGTCGACAGCGGTAAGCTCCTTCTTCGATCTATTTCCTTTCATTCTCCTTGTTTCGTTTGTATTATTGTTCCGATCTAGGATTGTCAGATCGAAGCGCAGACGTCAGTTGTTCGAGCATCAGTCTTGCGACGACGTTCAGCTCCGACGTGAATTGTACTAAGGAGGTGCATTGAATCAAGTTTTCTTTGAATCATTTTCTTTCATTTGATCTTAGTGACTTATTTTGCTTTTGATCAATTAATCAGGACAGTTGATCTAAACCGGTTGCTTCTGAATTGTTTCGATCTGCTGGATCGGTGAGTTTTGTTGACAGAGAGTTTACTTTCCTGGGCCATTTTAATATTTGCTTTTGGTGATCGTCTTTGGTTTATGTCAGTGTTTGGGTGGATACTTGGTTGATCTAAACCTGTTGGTTCTTCGAGTAGAATTTGGATCCAAAGTTGAAGACAAGTTTTCTCTCGATCTTTCTCTTCCAAGTAAATCCTTCCAAAACTCTTATTCTGTTGTCGTTTTAGTTCGGTTTTAGGGGTAATAGCGGTTGTATTATCTGTGTCCAGCGTTCGTGTCGTGTTGTTCAGAGTTGCTTCGTGTCTACCATGATTGTTGTGGTTCATGTTCGATACGGGGTGTCGGGTTCTTGTAGCTGTTGGCTGATGGTAGTATTGATTCAGTAGATGGGTTGCACCTGGAGATTTCTCTCGAGATGTATATCAATTACTTTTGGTCATTTGATGTTTAATATTTGTATATCTTGATTCTGAATTATTAAGTTGTATATTTTGATTCGGTTGGGAGATTTAAAACCAACTTGAATCTAAATTGTAATTTCTATAATTTTATTGTTGGGTTGATAGGATTTTTGGTGATGGTTGATTTAAGTTTTGAGATACTGTTGTAGTAGCCGTTAGACTACAGTACTTTTGAATTTTAGTTATACATCTTATAAGCCCCTGCTATTTAAATATTTTAAATTAAGGATTTTTTTAGTGCAAATGACATTTTTATCCTTAAAATAATTTATTATAATTATTAGAAATTTTTTAGAATTTTTAAATAATTTTTAAATGGTTTTTGAAACTTAAAATATCATTTTATAATTTATGAAATTATTTTTGTAGCAGTTTGTAATTTATTAGATTATTTTAAAGTCAGTTTGCAATATTAAAATTTTTTGTGCAAATTAAATTTGTACAGAACATTGTGGAGGGGTGTTTATGCAAATTGGGAATTGCATACTGACAGGCGGTCGGACATTTTATAAATTACAAAATGTCAGGGGTTTTTCTGCAAAATCGACCGCCGATCACCGCCTTCTCCCTGTCGTCTTTCCCGGCGTTTAGCCTAAACCCTAACCCTAAACGAAACCCTAATCTAACCCAAAAAATTTCCCTTTAAAGCCCCCCCTATTCGAAACCCTAACCCTATTCCACTTCCCGACTACCCTAGCCACCGCGTAGCTTTCTCTTCCCCGTTCGATCGCTGGAACCCTAGATCTATTCTAGCCGACGTTCTAGCCGTCATCGTCACCTCCTACCACCGCCAAAGTGATCGCCTCGACGAGACGAACTCAGTTCAAATTTTTTCGATGACCACAATGTCCCCTCCGTCGTGCAGCAACCCCGACAGCCCCCGTTGGCCGGACACGTATGTGTCTCTTCGTGTCTACTTAACTTTCGTGTCTCATTTTTACGTAGATGGGTCGTCTCGCGTCAGAGAGTCTAGTGTTGGCCTTGGAAACAGGAAATTTGTGTCAGAACCTTCGTGTTTCCCTCGGACATAGGACCCGGTGTCAGATTCGACCGCTCGTGTCCCTAACTGTCTGGACACGAGTATTATTTAATGGGTGAACAGGTTTGATTAAGTTTATTGGGTTTAAACCGGTTTGATAATGGGTTTGGGTTTGGTTAATGTTCATTGGGTCGAGTTTTGGCCCATTGGCCTATTGGGCTGGGTTATATATATAATATATATATATATATATATATATATATATATATATATATATTGTCACGACCCGCTATCCAAATTGTTGGGCCGAGCCGAGTCATGTCCAGCCTACGCTTGAGATGAACCGTAGTAGCTGTTCTTAAAAGTAAACAATACAAGATCAAAGTGAGCTAACAGTTCCATTTTTCATATTTAATAAAATAATCACAAACACAAAATAATCTATCATACCAATATGTTCAAAATACATAGCCTAAATGTAAAACTGGATACAGGTCCAGTAACAAAATACATAGTCTAAAACATGTCTGCTCTCAAAAGTCCCGAGCAACAAAAATAACAAACTAGACGAGTTTTCCCGCAAGTACATCCTTGTGGGGTACGGCCTGATCCTTAAAGGTGACCCCATAATAGGAATCACATAGCAACTCCTCCTCGGTAAGTATACCTACAACATTATCCTGCCAGGACGGGAGCAAGTACTGATTCTACAAACTAAATGTACGAAGCATAAAAATGAACAGAGGTGTAATAAACATGAATCATGGCATATCACAATCTATCATGTCAAGGATACGTATGTCATAGCGACAGACGTATATGTAATATTTAAAACTGGAGCAGGTACGTGATCGTTAATAGGTATACAATATACTGTGGCACATGTAAATAAAATGTACTTCCATATGTAGGTCCTAAAAATCAAGTTGCATTTATCAAATAAGCAGAGGAAATTAAATTACGCACCCTTCAAATGGACTGCGCAGGAGGCAGCTTGCGCTACAATTCAAACGCACAAGCTAAACTGCACTACCACCCAAGCGCGCTAAGCTGACGTGGCAGTTCCATCATTACCTGACAAAAATCCGATCTTCTGACAGCTGACAGCCCGATAAACGAGGAGTCCTTTCATTTCTTGTGCAGCACAGCGCTCGAGGAAAGCTGTACAGCCAGCGCAGTATGACAGCTCAACTTCAGCGCAGTTTGACCGAGCCTGAATCTCAGTGCAGTCTGATGCTAGCGCTTTTCAAGTGGCGCAATCCATCAAGATAACTGACATTTATTACGTGGCAGACATGCCATCAATTGCTCGTCACGTGGCAACCGCCTGTGCACGACCATGCGTATTTCAATCAAATAATGCCACACGTCTAATACAGTTGGTCCACAATCGAGTAACTGCCAGCACAGTTCGCTGTTTACGCAGTCTGTTGCTAGCGCAGTTCATCATGCACAATCCAGAATAACTATAAATTAGTTATTTCTAGAACTCTATAAATAGAGTTTCAAGTCCTTCATGAAAGGGAGGAGATCATTATTATCATCAGAGATCAGGAGTTCTTGTCCAAGTGCTGCTGCATTCTTCAGAGGCTATCGTCTTCAAAGTTCACATCGTCCAAGGGATAAAGTGATCGTTTTCAGATCGAATTTCTATAGTTGTACTTTTCCAGAATTCAATTGTAATCTTCTTCCAAAGTTTGTGAAATAAAAGAACTTTTATTTTTGCAAACAAAATGGCGACTCTGTTGGGGACGACTTTCTCCTCCGACGAGGAAGTGACAACTTAATGTGACGTTGTGTCTATCGAAAAGACGCAGAAGACGCTGGTTGTGAAGGTCAACCAGACTGCCTACGAGGCGATGATCAACTCTGGGACTACTCGTCGCACTGCAACCTCTGCCAAGAGCAAGGTTCGTTCAGTGTGGACTCCAAAGTCCTCTGCGCAGTCCTCTGTGCAGTCCCCTGCGCAATCATCTGCACAATATGCTGTCTCTGCTGCCAAGGAACTAGTAGCAACTTCTGCTGTTGCGCAACACACTGTTCTTTCTGCCACAGCACAATCCACTTCTTATGCTACTCTGTCAAAGTGCAAGACTCCTCTCCCCCTGGCGCAGTTGGCGACCTCCTTCCCTACTGTACAATCTACTATTCTTGCAACCAGAGTGCAACTTAAACATTCTGAAGCCAGGACTCCTGCTGCGCAAGCTACAGTTTCTGTGGCCAAAAGGCCATCTGTCAAAGCTTCCCAAGCGCAATCAGCCAATGCGCCTATTGCCACTTCAACCTCTGTGCAAGCTGTTCCAGTGTAGTCTAATAGAGATAGTCCTTTGGCTAATCTTCCTTCTTCTCACAGCAAGGGGAAAAACTCTGCTCCTCTTCCCAAGCACCCTGTTGCTCCAGCGCAATCCACTGGAGGTAGTCTGTTGACTGTTCCTCCTCCTCCTCAGAACAAAGAAAAAGGCCCGTTGGTCTTTTCTCGAACTTCCTCGTTCCATGACTTGGAAGACAACAGAGGGAAATGCTTTTTAGCTAACCCTTCTTCAAAAAACAAGGAAAAAGGTCCTTTGGTCTTTTCTCAGTCTTCTTCAATTTTTACCGTAGAAGATCCATCTGAACGTGCTTCGGCACCAATCAGTACAAGAATTCTCTCAAACAAGAGTTCTTCTCTTTCTGCCAAAGGGAAATATACTGATCAAAGAGGTATTCTGCCTACTCCGGCAGCGGAACTCCAAGATCTCCCAACTCTTAGGATATCCCGCTCAAAACAGAGGAAATTACCGGTGTCTCAGACAGAAACCCCTGGGGGTGAATTTGCTGATCTACGAACTTATCTCAATAGACCAGCTTCTATGAAAAGCAAGCAGCCAATGTCGAAGATCAATCTGCATCAGAGACGAATTTCCAGGATGAAAAATCTTGACACCTATGCTAATGAAGTGAGTACTTCTCTATATACTCACGGGAGAAAACATCTGAAGAACCGAAACCATGTTCCGAATGTGGTCAAAGAACATATCCCTCAGACTTCTTCTCGTCCCGTCATTATTCCTGACCTCCGAGAACACCTCAAGTAAAAACGGGACAACATCTCAACACCTCCAGTTCATCCACTTGAACATCACTGTAATCACAAGGTTGTCATCAAGTGCTGTTGCCAGACAACAAAATGATCTGTTTTTGATCGTCTGAATTTTGCAACTTTTGAACCAATGTCAGAAGATGAAGACGAAGTGTTCTATGCTTCCGTCAACATGGCTTCTCGAGACACTGGGGTAGAAAGTGCTCCAAATACGGCAAGCCTCGCAGTCCCAGCCAGCGGTACTTAGATTTACTCCAAGAATCTTTTGAAGGAGTATTTCGACACACCCGATCCCGAAGTCGAGACACAATAGGGCATGGGAATCTTCTCCAACATCCCTTTGGTCATCTCCCTATTTCTTATTTAGAAGATGACTCCTTCTCTGATTATGATAAGTACATCAAAAGTTTCGAATAGACAGTATCTTCTAATGTACCTAGAGAAGTGACAGCTTATGTTGTCACTGAAGACCCAGATGCTTCTAGTTCAGCAAATCAAGAACAACGAATAGCTGCACGGGAAGACAACCTGAAGACCATGGCTGAAATGGTCGCAAGTATGCATTCTATCATTGTGGCCCAACATACAGTACCACCGACCGCACCTGCTGCAAACCCTGAGATTATAGCATCGTCGGTACCTGTCAATGCAGGTCTGGGGGTAGTATCTTCTCAAATACTCCCTGTACAAATTCAACCCACACCCAGTCAGTCAGGAGCTGGGGGTAGCACTTATCACGTTGTTCCTCCTCCTAACACTATAATTCAGCCTGCTCATTCTGTATCATCGGAGGATGCTAATGAAGCTGTCAAACTCTTGCGCACTCAATTTGAGGCTTTAAAGAGAAGGACAATTTACAAAGATTGGGGATCAAACAACCCTATCCGGTTGAATGGAAGGAAGTCCTATTTCCTCCTAAATACAAAATCTCTATAATTTTGCTGTTTGACGGCAGCACTTCTCCAAGTCAATTTATTAACCACTTTGAGGTAATGACTGCCAAATGACGCTCTTCTTACCAGGGTGTTCGTCGGCTGTTTAGCCGGTGTAGCATACGATTGGGACAGAAGCTTACTGTATGGCTGTATCACCTCTTTCTCGGGTTTGAAACAAATCTTCTTGGAGCGATTCTACGAGGGAATCAACGACATGACCATGTCGGCCCTTAACAAGATCAAACAAAGACATAATGAAACCGCTGAGAGTTTTATTGAAAGATTTTGCCGAGAAGCATTAAAGATTCCTCCTAAAACTCCGGCCGTTGTTACTATAGATACCTGCAAGGCAAATCTTTTGCCTATCATCATCATGTGGATGGGGTCAACTCAATTTTAAGACTGGCCATCATTCATTATCAATGCTAAAGCAGCTGAAGTTAGTGCTGACAAGTTCAAGCAGTTGGGGGTACACATGTCTAACCCCGATCGGGATGAACACCCGACAGCTAGTAGCGGTAATCGCCAGAATAACCGCAAGGGTAAAGAAACTTTGAACATCAATTTGAAGAACAAAGAATCTCTGGCTGTCAACGTAGCTCCTCCTACGTCTACTTCTACTCCTTCTGCCCCTCCACCAAGGGAAACTCGTCCGAAAGTAGAGTACTCCTTTGACGAGAACGACACCGTGAGCATCTTCGATTGCTTGATCAAAAGCAATAAGCTCCAACTTCCAGATCCGAAGAAGCCTGACGAGGTCGGTAAGACTGATCATCCCAAATATTGTGTTTATCACAGGTTTATTAGTCATCCCACTCGAGCATGTTATGTGCTCAAAGGCAAAATTCAGGAGTTAGTCATTGCTGGTGTTGTCACTCTTCAACAAGATGAGAAGACTGTTACTACGAACATGGTCTCAGTACAGTTCGATAACTTTTCTCCACATATAGTATAGCATGGTGTCATCCCTATTCCCAAGGCCACCCTTGAGATCGAGAATCTCCCTCCTCCACGGAGTGAAGGTCTTGTCCCCTTATCCCTTGATAACGGCGAGATTATGTGGATCCACCCGGACCTGGTTGCAGACTTCGAAGCTCCTTCTAAGCAAAAAGACCGCTCCAAGGGCAGAATAAAGGTCTGCAATATGGTGTCTTTTGACCCCATAGTTGAAGAGGAAATCCTGCTGGGTACCACGTCAGGAAAAGCCTATCTACGGGAATTTCATGAAACTAAAGAAAACCCTGCTTCTTCTTCTAAGTCCGCTCCAGTGCAACCTGCTTCTACTGAGGGCATCCCTGCTGTGTCTTCACCGGTTGTAGAACCCATTCTCCCTAAGCCGACAGTAGCCGACAAAGGCAAACAACAAGTCCGCTTTGACAAGCCTTTGAAGAAGTCATCCCCTTCTGGACTTGAGAAACCATACAATTTTGATATTTTGGCTCAACTAGCTAATACACCGGCTAGGCTATCGATCTTTGAGCTCTTACGCCTCTCCAAAGAAACTCGAGAAACTCTGGATGAAGCTCTCATGCAGGCTAAAATTTGTCTAACTTTTCTAAAGAAGCCCGAATCAGAGCCTGTCTCTTGCCTTCACTGTCACAGTGTGTTGGAGTTAATTCCAAACATTACCTTCACACAGGATGATATGCTGATGGAAGACAATAGGCATGATCGTCCTCTATACTATACAGGATACATCGATATGATGAATGTCAATCGTATTCTGATAGATCCCGGGTCAGCACTCAGCATCATGCCGAGGACAATGCTAGACGCATTGAAGATCCCAGTACATAGTCTTTCTAGCACAATCACCACCATCTTGGGGTTCAATAAGGGAAGAAGTGAGCCTCTGGACAAGATTCGCCTAAAACTCCAAATAGGCAATCTTCGCACAAAAGTGACCTCTATATCATAGATAACCATGGTTGTTCTTACAATGCTCTTTTGGGGAGACCATTCCTTCATGAACACAACATTGTACCTTCAACACTCCACCAATGTTTCAAGTACGTTGATGACAATGGAGAGGTTCAAAAAGAGGTTACGAACCTCTACCCTTTCAAAGGTATCGAAGCATATTGTAACGATGCTCGCATGTATAAAGATGAGTTCATGAAGGTAGTACTAGCTCTGGACACTGAAGAAGAACAAGAAGCAGTGCCCAATGACACCCTCATCATACCTGTTAAAGGGCATGTTTCTCATCCTCAGTCCTCCAAACCACTGACTATTCACTTGCCAGTCTGGAAGCAACCAACCGATGGTGGTCAAGATCAAAGGGAGCTCACCTCTTTTAAGCCACTTATTATCGACCTACATCGTAACAAGGATAAAGGGAAGCTCACCTCTTTTGAGCCACTTGTTATTGATTTATCTCGTAACAAGGATAAAAGGGAGCTCACCTCTCTTGAGCCACTTGTTATTGACCTTCGTCGTAGCAAGCCTCCTCCACGTTGTTTTTCTCCCCCTCTTGTAATTAATCTGACCAAGCCTGCTAAGGTTAAAGGTCCTGTTGTAAATACAGATGTACAAATCAATAAAAAAGCATCTCTTTTTCAGTATACTGATGTCATTTATCATACTAAATGCTATTTAGATATGTTAGATAGCTTTCAGTCATTTACAATGGGAGTTGTACAGTCTCTTCAAACAGAGGTCTTACTCGAACACCCAGATGATTCATACTTTGTTGTCCCCTCTCAAAATAGAGGTGAGAGTCCAATACTTTTTAGTAAAGGGACAGAACAAAAATTCAGCTATACGGATGATAGCAAAAATAACGATATGGGATGTCTCCAACTTCATCATTATAGTCAACAATCAAAAGACATTATCCGAAAGATGGGTAATGACTTCAAGGATGGCCTCAACTATGGTAAGGGTAGACGAACTCCTATCCGTACAGTTGTTCCGGAAGGAAAATCAGAGATGTACTACAGCAGGACAAAAAGAGGTCTCGGATATGCGTCACCTCCAGTCTTATCTCCAGCAGCCTCCGAGTCTAATAGTGAGGAGCACTCTAACTCTTCTAATTCCAGATTATGGGATTCTGACACCAACATCGGTCAAGTTCATCAATTGATTGTATCTTCTAACATGGTCTCCGCTGAACTCCCGGAAGGTTATGACGAAGATATAAAAGAAAATCCTGAAACAGATCCTTGGGCTCAACGAATGGATACCCAATGGGAACTCCGATTCGAACAACGAGAACCTCCTACCGAAAATCAATTGGTCCAAATTGACGTAGAAGAAAACGGGTGACCTCGTCCAATATTCATCAGCAAGAATCTTCCAGCGGTGGATAGGCAAGAATTAATTCTTCTTATTCGAGAATACATTGATGTCTTCGCCTGGAGTTATGAAGACATGATAGGTTTAGATCTGAAAGTTGCTACTCATAAACTGAATATTTTGTCTAATACAAAGCCAGTTAAACAACAGCAGAGGCGGTTCAAGCCAGAAATGATGGACGCAATCGATGATGAAGTCAAAAAGCTCATACCTTGTGGCTTTATTCGAGAAGAACAACATCCAGATTGGGTAGCCAACGTTGTCCCAGTCTTGAAAAAAATGGGCAAAGTTCGAGTTTGCATCGACTTCCGGGATCTTAATGAAGCCTGTCCAAAAGATGATTTTCTCTTCCTATCACAGACGTCATGATCGATAACACTTGCGGGTTCGAAAGGATATCCTTCATGGACGGATTCTCCGGATACAATCAGATTCGAATGAATCCTGAAGATGAAAAACACACTTCTTTTCGTACTCCTCGTGGAGTCTACTGCTATACCGTGATGCCATTTGGTCTCAAAAATGCTGGTGCAACTTACCAACGAGAAATGAGTATCATCTTTCGAGATCATCTGCACAAGACTGTCGAATGCTATGTCGATGATATTGCTGTCAAGAGCCGTCTAAAGGAAGATCACATCCAAGATTTAAGAACTATTTTCAATCTGATGCGCCAACATCAGCTGAAAATAAATCCCCCAAGTAATTCTTGGGTGTCTCTAGTGGTAAATTTCTCGGCTTCATCATTACCTCTAAAGGTATACACGTGGATCCCGAGAAGATCAAAGCCATTCAAGAGATGTGTCCTCCACGCAACCTAAAAGAGCTACGAGGATTCCAAGGGCGACTTGCGTACATCAGGAGATTCATTTCAAATTTGTCTGGACGCTGCAGACTATTTATCCAGTTAATGAAGAAGGGTGTATCTTTCATTTGGACTGAAAAATGTCAACCAGCATTTGACGACATAAAACAATATCTCATGAACCCACCAGTCTTGGTGCCACCAATCTCAGGCATACCATTCTTAATGTATGTCCGTGCTATGGACCATTCATTGGGTGCTTTACTTGCCCAGAAGAACAAAAAAGGCCATGAACAAGCCATCTACTATCTTAGTCGTACTATGATTGGTGCTGAACACCGTTATAGTCCGGTTGAGAAAGAATGTTTAACTTTTATGTTCTTTGTTCAAAAGACAATGCATTACATTATTGGACAAACTACTCATGTCATATCTCGAGTTAATCCTCTTCGGGTATTAATGAAGAAACCTAGCACACTCAATTCTCGGTTAGCTACATGGGTCATTCTGCTAGCCCAATATGACATGATATATGTTCCACAAAAGTCTGTTAAGGGTCAAGCACTGGCGGACTTTTTAGCGGCTCATCCTATTCTAGAAACATCTAAACTTTACGATGAAATTCCAGACGAGACATTGGAATCAAATATGATCTCCGAAGAATTTTCTACTTGGCGTCTATTCTTTGACGGTGCATCCAGGATCGGGCCAATTGGTGCCATTATCGCAGGAGTTGGGGTTGTTCTTGTTTCTCCAGACGGGTCAACTATCCAAAGAGCCTATTCCCTAGATGAACCCTGTTCCAACAACATAGCAGAATACAATGCTCTACTCATTGGCCTTCAATTAGCTAAACAACTAGACGTCGAATATCTTGAAGTCTATGGTGACCCTAAGCTGGTTGTTAACCAGATTAGAGGAACCTATGAAGTTCGTCATCAAGATCTAGTGCCTTATCATGAAGCTGCGACTTACATGGCTACATCGTTCAAGGCTTTCTCCATTGAATATGTTCGACGAGCTTGCAATATTGAGGCAAATGCTTTAGCCAATCTTACGGCAGTCTTAGCCATACCTGCCAAAAGACAACAGGTGGTGGTTGTCTCTAATCGGAAATTATTTTGCATCGAAAACAATCGCAATATTGAGTTCAGTAATTTTACTGAGGCCAATATTATCAGTGAAGATTGGAGAACTCCCTTCATCGATTTCGTGGTCCATGATATACTTCCTGAAGATCCCAAGGAGGCTACGAGTATTCGTCGACGGTCTCTGCGATTCTACTACAATCAGACTACTAAAACTCTCTACCGGCGGACTTATGGCGGTCTTCTCTTACGCTGTCTTGCTGGTGATGAAGCAAAGCAAGTATTACGTGAAGCTCACGATGGTGTTTACGGAGCACATCAACCTGGTCCTAAACTACAAGATCGTATCCTACGCATGGGTTACTACTGGCCCTCTATGGTATCGGATGCCATCGAATATGCAAGGAAATGTCGAGCTTGTCAAATCCACGCAGATTTCATCCATCAACCGTCAGAATTCCTTCGTCCGACTGCTGCTTCCTGGCCTTTTGAAGCTTGGGGTATGGATATTATAGGTCCTATCAATCCTTCTTCTTCTAAAGGACATCGGTTCATACTAGCTATTACCGATTACTTCTCCAAATGGGCTGAAGCTATACCTCTGGCTGAAGTTAAGACCAATAGCATCATCAACTTGATCAAACACCATGTCATCTATAGATTTGGTGTACCTCAAAGGATCATTTACGATAATGGACCACAGTTCATTAGCCAGAAGTTTACCAGGTTTTGTGACGATCATCGGATTGACAATGTCGTTTCGACAGCTTACAATCCTGCTGCTAATGGTTTAGCTGAAGCATTTAACAAGACTATTATCAAACTCCTTAAGAAGTTTGTATCTACTAACAAACGAAATTGGAGTGAGAAACTTGGAGAATGTTTATGGGCCTACCGCACTTCGGTCCGTAACCCTACATGCTGTACACCTTTTTCTTTTGTGTATGGTTGTGAAGCAGTTCTACCTTTGAAACTTCAGATCCCATCCTTGCGGATTGCCATTGCCAACGAGCTCACTACAGAGAACAACGACCTCCTTCGACTTCAAAAATTAGAAGCGCTCAACGAGAAACGGTTACTGCCTCAACAACATATTGAGTTATATCAAGCCCGAATCTAAAAAGCTTTTAATCGCAAAGTTAAGGTCAGATCTTTTCAGAAAGGAGAACTGGTTCTAACCGTCAGGAGTCCTATGATCATGACTCATATGAGCAAGGGCAAATTTGACGCGAAGTGGGAAGGTCCATATATTGTGAGCAAAGTCTTCTCAAATGGAGCCTATCAACTTACAGAGTTGGACGGTCGAGTTGCAATGATGCCTATCAATGGCAAATTCCTTAAAAAGTACTATGTATGAATGTAAAAGGAATTTCTTGTAAATACGATAAAATAGTTCATAAATAAAATTTTATTTTATTTTATCATAAATGGTGTTACAAGCTATTATGGACGAGAATCACTATCGTCCTTCTTGAAGACAGGACGAGGACCACTACCGTCCTTTTCAAAAATGTAATCGGCAAAAGAACCGAGAACATCCTTGCTCGAACCCACCAAAAATTTGCAAGCGGCCATCCTCATGGCTTCCTCCTCGTCCGTCGTCCCTGGTTCAAGTAGGAAGTCCAAGATATCCCTTGGTGGCTTGGGTGCAGACGAACCTTCGTCCGCCTCTGTCTGCTTGGGCTGGGTCATCTCGACTGGACGTTCTTCAGTAACTGCTTCAACCTTCGGGGCAATCTCAGCCTTCTTCGATGCATCTTCAGACGATATTTTCTTGTTAAAAGTGAAAGTGATCATTCCATCTAAATTTTTGTTCTATTTATAGGCAGAGATTCTTGAAACATCAAAGCGACGCGTTCCTCGCAAACATTCATTTCATTCGACGGTTCACCCGTTCATTCCATTCATTCGACGGTTCACCCGTTCATTACATTCATCCGACGGTTCATCCGTTCATTACATTCATTCGACGGTTCACCCGTTCATTTCATATACCCGACGGTTCACTCGTTCATTACCAATCATCCGACGGTTCACCCGTTCATTACCAATCATCCGACGGTTCACCCGTTCATTACATTCATCTGACGGTTCACCTGTTCATTCAATTCATCTGACGGTTCATCCGTTCATTCTGACAATACATCCGTTCATACCAACGATTCATTTCGTTCATACATTTTGACTATTCATCCGTTCATTCATATCAGCAACTTGTCACGTATTTACCTCTGATTAAGTTGTCTACCGAAATAATGATATTCAACGAATTATCTTCTGCCATGTCCACATTACCTCTGAGCAAATATAATGAATATAATTATTTTCTAAATCAAGAAATATATCATGTCCTGAACCTCTGAATATATTTTCCATCGCTATTATTTATATCCTTAATGGGATATACAAAAAATAATAGAGCCACAAAAAATAATGTCTTTTCATTAATCAAAATATAAGGCATTACAAAAAGACATATCATAAAAGAAAAT